>CM056579.1:77085646-77298146 GCA_029721435.1 Gymnothorax reevesii
CAGCAGGACAATGCAAACCCATATAGTGCAGCTATTATGACAGAATGGCTTCGTAGTAGAAGAGTCCGTGTGCTGAACTGGCCTGCCTGCAGTCCCGATCTTTCACCGATTGAGAATATTTGGCGCATAATTAGACAAAAAGTCCGTCAAAGGAGGCCCAAAACTCTCCAGCAGCTGGAAGCCTGTATTAAACAAGATCGGGATCAAATTCCAATGGCTAAACTCAAAAAAACTTGTCTCCTCAATGCCACTCTGTGTTAAGAGGAAGAGGGGATGCTACACCATGGTAAACAGGCCCCTGGCCCAGCTTTTTTGAGACCTGTTGTAGCCATCAAATTTGAAATGAGCCCATTTTGTAGATACAATTGTAACACTTCTCAGTTTCTCCATATGCTATTTTATCTCTGTTTGTATTGTGAATAAAATACTGGCTGGTGTGATTTGGAAATCATTGCGTTTTGATTTTATTCACAATTTGCACTGTACCAACTATAACCTGTATGATACAGTCGTTATGTTGCGCTCCTCACTGACTGACTGACGCTATACTAACGCCTGTACGTGATAGCTCTCTAAGTACTTCACGCGGCCTCATTATGAGTGGGAGGCTTCTTCTTTTTTTTGGTTTTATGGCGGTTGACAGACCTGTTGGTGTATTACCGCCCACTACTGGATTCATTCATAAATTTCCCTATTCCTCTCATATCGCATTCCCACCAAAGCCTCGCCAAAGTGAAAGGTGCACTGTGTCTAACAATGCGTTTGCACTCTGCATGTGTTCAGTGTGATTACACTTTCGATTCGTCTAATCTACGAGCCGAATGTAGACGCAATGCATTGGCTTTTGAAGAAGGAAATGACGTCAACACCAAAGCTGCCTGCTGATTGGTCCAGCCAAGAAATTTCAGGCGAAGCGCCGCGAGGTAGCTTTCCTTTAACGCCCTGATGGGAGCGATCATCAAAGCCTTCTAGCAGACACAAGGGCGTTAATCATTAACGTTATACCAACTATTTTGGAATTTGGGTTGTACTATTTTTATTGCTTATGGTTATTTGGTTTGTTGGCCTCATACTCCTATGTGGTATATCTATCCAAGCCATTATTTCCGAGCTCAAATATTTACTTTGTGGGTACTCAGACAAGTATATCCTGGATTGAGTTCTCGCAGATAGCCCCTGGCTTGTGGAAAAACATTGCTTGTAATGGTTATTGCGTGGTTGCGTGTTACACATTGGTTAGTGATGAAACGCAAACAGAAATGTTTCCAAAATTTAGTTTGGAGGATACTTTAAATATGATCTGCACAAATTCAGTCTTCTTACCATTTTATTTATGCCACCTCCGCCATATATGGCTGGGGGCATATACAATGTACTTGGTTAATTCATGTTGATGGGGGGTATCGTTCATTAATTTCTTCTCAAAAACCAGTCAACAGAATTTATTGAACTTATAAATGTGTTCTGCAGGAACACTATAGTCGTGCATTCGATACCGTATTTCTGAATTTTCAAAATTTTGATGATTTTTTAGGTGTTTGAACTAAGATAAATTTTAGCAAGTTTCCCACTCTCTTCGCTGTAATAGGGGATGTTGTCTATCCACTTCTTCTCTAAAACTGCTCAACTGAATTAATTGATCTAATACTTTTGGTTTTTAAAGACCCAAACAGTATGCATCTCAAAATTTTTTTCAGATTTTTTTTTTTTTTAAATTTTGAGGATTTTTCAGGTGTTTGAAGTTTTTCAGATGCAGAGGCATTTGTGTTCCTGAAAACAAATTTACTAGTCTAAACTGACCCAGGAATTACCTCTCTTTTTCAGATTTACCTTGTTTCCAAAATCAAACCGACTTGAAAGAATTACTTGAAACTCTTGGGCAGAATATTATGACCAAGAAACGAAAGAATGTGGAGATACTGTGGCTGGCTGGAACGGTAAGGCTTATTTGTTTTTTGATTAGCCTATTCATTCTCTTTAGCCAGTATTACTGCCATGACGAAATAGAGGCATTACTCGCGTTCTGATTGATGACTGTCAAAAATGTGTAAGATGGAAAATGTAATTGCGATGGCATACAAGTGAATTCCTCTGTGATATACGCAGTATTTGCAGAGTTTGAGTAATTTTAGGTGTCAGTTTAAGTAATCAGGCTTATGTTAGTGTCATGTGGGGAATGTAACAGGTATTGCTGTCAATTATACAGCACTCACAGTCCTGGATACACTCTGCCTTGTCAGTTCAATTGCTAATCACTGACAAGTGACAAGGGAATCTTGTTCCATGTTTTGCTCTTATGTCTTGTAATAAAGAAGCAATCCAACCAGGAAAATGCTTCCCTCTAGATCCAATTATAAGTGTCTTTATTTCAGCAGGAAGTGGACATCTGCTGACAGGGTGAACACCTTATTGAAAAAACATTATTTACAGAGTTTCTTTATAGCTTCTACGACAGCCTGTGCACCCATGTGTGTCAGTACCAAGGACAACCACCTCATTAGGTAGAAAAGTTTACTTTCCTCCCTCTTGCTCTAACTACACACTCCTTTTAGACCCGTAGGAGTTGAAGATTCAACCTGCGATACACAGCAGGGCCAAAAGTATATGGACAACTGTTCTTCCATCATCCCATTCCTGGCTCATGGGCATTAATATAGAGTTGGCCCTCTTATTGTTGATATAACACCCTCTACTCTTCTGGGAAGGCCATACAGGCCACACGAAATGAAATTCGTGAAGGTCAGGCAGTGATTTGGATTCAACCCGGCTTGAGGTTGGCATTGTACCCGACCCTGTTGGTGTTCGATGAGACCAGTGAAGTTCTTCATACATCCTGACCAACCGTGTATGGACTTCGCTACATGCTTGGGGGTATTATCATGCTGAAACAGTGCAGGCTCCTCCCCAAATTGTCAGCAATACGGAATCTTCTGTAATGTCATCGTATGGTGTGTCTAGGTTTTCCCGCAGTGAAAACCTAGACTGAGCTGTATAGAGGTATCCACACACTTTTTTGCTCTGTGGTGTATATCTGTGCCTGCCTCCCAGCACAAGCCAAACATTGTTTAAACATTGTTAAATAACCTAAACCTTGACATTTACACAACCCTACTTCCAGAAAAGTTGGAATGCTTTGTAAAATATAAATAAAACCGAAATGCAATTATTTGCGAATCATTTTAAACTCTATATTTAATTGGAAAAAGTACAGAGGCTACATATTAGATGTTGAAACTGAGAAATTTGTTTCCTCAATTTGATGCCAGCAAGACGTCTTAAAAAAGCTGAGGCAGGGTTTGCTGTGTTGTATCACCTGTTTTAATAACACTTTGTAAGCATTTCTGAACTGAGGAGACCAACTGCTTTAGTTTTTAAAGCTATATTTTTCCTATTCTTGCTTGAAGTATGATTTCAGCTGCTTAACACTTCGCAACCTCACATATATTGTCTTCCATAATGCACCAAATATTTTCACTTGGTGACAGGTCTGGACAGCAGGCAGGCCAGTTTAGCACCCAGATTTTTTTTTTTTTTTTACTACGGCCTATGTTGCTCTAATATGTGTAGAATGTGGTGTTTGGCATTGTCTCACTGAAATGAGCAAGGCCTTTCCTGAAAAAGACATCTTAATGTGCAGCTTATTTTGCTCCAAAACCTGTAAATATTGTTCAGCATTAATAATGTCTTCACAGATGTGCAAGTTACCCATGTCATGTGCATTGATGCACCTCCATACCATCATAAATGCTGGCTTTTGATCTGTGTGATGATAACAAGCCAAATGGTCCCTCTCCTGTTTAACCCATGATTTCCAAAAGAATGTCACATTTCGATTGGTCAGACCACATTACAGTTTTCAATGTCATTTCAGTCCACCTTCAATGAGCCTGAGCCCCGGGAAGGCTGCAGCATTTCTAGATCTTGTTATATGGTTTAGTTTTTACATGGCAAAGTTTTAACTTGCATTTGGAGGTACAGCAAGAAACTGTGTTCACTGACAGTGGTTTAAAGTACTGTTCTTGAGCCCATGCAGTGATTTGCAGTTCAGAATTCTTTTTGTTTTTAATGCAGTGCAGCCTAGAGGCCTGAAGATCACAGCCAATCAGTAGATTTTTCGGCCTTGCCCCTTGTGTGCAGACCTTTTCCTGGATTCTTTGAATCTTCTCGTGATATTATGTACCATAAAGGATGAAATCTCCTTTGCAATTTTACCTTGAGAAATGTTACTTTTAAATTGTTTTACTATTTGCCCATGCAGTTTTTCATAGAGTGGTGAATTCCTTGTCATTTCTACTTTTTATACCCAATCATCTTCCTGATGTGTTTCCAATTAACCTTTTTAAATGTTAGATATTCCTCCTGGTATATTGTTTTTGCATAATACAACTTTTACTTTTTTTTTTTTGTGCAACCTGTCCAAACTTTTTTTGCAAGTGTTGCTGGCATCAAATTCAAAATGAGCAAATATTTTTTTCAAAAACAATAAAAGTTATCAGTGTCAACATTTGATATGTTTGCTTTGTACCGTTTTCAAATGAATATAGATGTATTGCATTCTGATTTCCTTTACATTTTAGACAGCATCCCAACTTGGAAATGGGGTTGTAGATTTACACATTTATGTCAGAATATGGGCATTTGTGAAATTACTTGATAAGTATTTGTTAAAGCTGTTGAATCAAATGTCAGTGAAGCTTCCTGCATTGCAGTTGGTTGAAGTGGTATTTGACACACTCTCACTTTGAATGATGAGATGGTTGGAATTCATACTTACTTCCTCAAATACCTCTCTGGCATGGGAACTGTTCTTTAGATCATGCGCGGGGTGCGGTTCAAGTGTGTTTCAAAGGAGAGAAAATTCTCCATCTTTCGGGAAATCAGCCAGTGTTCACGTCAGGTGATCTTTGCTTCATCCTCTGAATGGCACCGTGTCAAACACGAAGCATAATTACTGACGAACTTGGCAAGAGGGTGCAAAGACAGAACATTGATTCATCGACTTGTTTATTGTTTGGGGGGAGGGGGATGGTGAAATATGTACTTCGTAGCTGGATCTCAATATTGGCATTGAAATGCAGGATTTCAAGACATTTCTAAAGACATTAAAGCCAGGTAGTTTTTATTTTTTGATAAGTTATATTTAAAATGGGTAAATGTGGTCATTGATTCCTAGTCTTGCTGCCCTATTGTAATCAATATCTGCAATTGGGACCTCAAAAGGGGGACCCCTCTGGTTAGGGAAATGTCGACAAATACACCATTTTGAAATGTTGCACCCCTTCATTTCGCAACTTCTATGAACTTGAGATGGATGTATATATTTTGACTTGTTCTCTATGATCAGGGGATCATGAGATCTGAACAAGCATGGGATCTGCACTAATGGATTCACTCACCAGTGACTGAATTCTATATTCAATTCAGTCACCTCTAAAAGGGATGAATCCCTGCTCACTGCCTGTATGAGGTGGTCTGTATATGGTGCTTTAGTACTTGGATTGTGATGCAGAATAAAATGGGCTGTAATTCTTGCATGACTTTCATGTGTGTGGATGAAAATGCCCTCAAAGTAAAGCTGACCTTCTCTGGTTCAACGGCACTTTCATTTTATCCACTCTTATTTCCCGGCTTACGGAACTAAAATGAAAAGTTTGTGGCAAAGGCCCAGTGCATACTTGGCATGTTCATTCGATAGCACCATTTCCCCTTACAAGTAAGCAGTTACATTCTGACGTGGATTTAATTGTATGGGCATCAACTGAATTATGACGCACATAGGGTTTAGAAAATCTATGGTATTGCAGCTATGATAATTGGTATAGTAATGTGGAAAGACTGGTAGTATTTCTAATGGCAGAGTGTCTTCTGTAAAAAATAAATAATTCCCTATTTGTACATGACTCATGTACGCACTGTAAATAATCAAAATCTTTTTAATTTGTTAGTTCTGGCCTGTGGGACTGTAAGAAGAATGGACTGGATGCCAAAAGGGCAAAAGGGCTGGGTCTGTTATGTGTATTTATAGAGTCTGTCAATGTAAATAAGGAAAAAGTTTTTTTTTAATCCTACAGTCCAAATGACTGGGGGCAGGAAAGCTGGAATCACCCTTGCCTCAGGAAACGCTCCTTATCTTTTGGCTTGCTTGGCCTTTGCCAAATACCTCACCGCAGGCCTCTCTACATTTCGTTTACTTGTGGAAACACGCTAACAGGCGTAGCGTCTGGCACTTGTGGTTGTTTTGGTTTCAATAGAAGACTGAGAGCGTTGGCGAGGCAGTGACGAGGTCGTAAAGTCAGCACCCATTTGGCAGCGTTTGGACTCCTGCTGCATTTTTGCTTGGGCTCCTTGTGTGCTGGTTCACATTTACCAGCAGCTGTGACAATTACGATGCGGGGAATATTAAAAGGGCTGATAGGCTGGCTGTAGTGGAGGTGGGGCAATCATCAGTGTCCCTGTCGAACCATAAAATAAGATTAAAAACCAGATGTGTTTTTCCGTTAGCGTTTTGTGAAACTTTTCCCGTGAGAACACTTTTGTAAGTCTCTCTCCCCCACCCCCATATTGCATGTCATCCAATTCTCCACATCTGCTCTCCCCCCTGTGCTGTGAAGTCACATCCCTTGTCCCTTTTGGAGGAAAAGTGCTTGTGTCTCTACAGCCCCAAATCAGATTGTGTTGGGATAGCATGATAAATCACAATTAAAGCTCAAAGCAGTGATTTCTAGGTTATCTTTGACTTGCGTTATGCCGAAAACAATAAAACAGTACATCATTTCGCTGCACAAATCTAATTCATTCCTGCAGAATATTTAAAAAAAAAAAAAAGTTGGGACAGTGAAGTATTTACCTCTTTGTAATGTTGCCACTCGTTTTCAGAGGACTAAATAAACGTTTAGGGTTCGAAGACACTAAGTGATGAAGTCTTTAAGCTGCAGTTTTGTCCAATTTATTCCTGCAGATCTGCAGAAGGCTGAACGGTATCCGGTTCACCAGCTGTAAGAGTGCCAAAGACCGAACGTCCATGTCTGTGACTCTGGAGCAGTGTGCGCTCCTACGAGACGAGCATGAGCTCAACAAGGACTACTTTGCCCGAGCCCTGGACTGCATGCGCAGGTACGCACCCTGCCGTCACCTGTGATGGTGTCGTCCGTTTGCACGCCTGCAAATCTACGTTCCCCTGAGTGACCTGATAATCCAGGGCTGCCTCGCCCTGTTTCTGGAGATCTACCCAAGCTGCAGGTGTCTACTTTATTCTCCAATTATTATCTTCGTACCATATGAAAGCAAACCTCATTCAGCAGTGAGAGATCTGTACAGTTTCTAAACCCATCCCCTCTGGAGACCCACATCAGTGGGGTTTTTTTTTTTTTTTTTTAAATTAAGAGGACATTTTGTCACCAAAGTTGCAGTCAGGTTGGGTATGCGGCTTATGTAATGAAAGCTTAACTATTGAAGATCTCAAATATACAGTACTGTTCAAAAGTCTTGAGCAACTTGCACTTTTAAAAACCTAAATCTGCTTTCGATGTTTACTTCTTATTTTCCACATTAGAGTTGCTGAAGATGAAAAGTAAATTTGAAATTCCTGAAGGTAATTTAATGAAGTGTTGAATTAATAAATGGTTGTATTTCATTGGAAAACAGTAGATACAGATGATATAACCTTGACAGAACCCTGATGTCAACATCATCATGGCCATCTGCAATTTCTTGGAAATTATCGAAAACCAATCATCTCATAAAACTATAGCACAACTATACAGTGTCCCAGATTTTTAGGCAAACTGTAGTTACACCAGATATAGGTTTGGCTTTGTTTTTAACAGTTTACAGCTCTGTATAGTACATTTCTCGGTCATTAGCAATTTTTAATTTCATCATATTTGCTAGCATATTTGCACCTTGCAATTGCTTTAAATGTGCCTAAGACTTTTGCACAGTGCGTTATGCAGTTTGGTTCATATATATTTTGACATCGACAAAGTTGTGATTGTTTTCACTGATGACCATGAAATCATGATGTTCAAATTTAATCATAAATATGAGTTCAAAACGAGAAGATTCTGCATCAGTTCGAGGGTTAACATTAGAAATCGAGTGGATGGTGTAGGAATCGCAGCTTTTTTTAAGAAGATGTCCTCTCTTTTTTGAGGGACCTAATGTATTCGGACAATTGGATGCTCAGCTGTTCCATGGTCTACTGTGCTTCATTCTTCAATGGTTTCATTTACAAAAGTGAACAGTAAAAGGTCTGCCGTTGACTTTGAGAGTTCAATTTTTATTTGGAATCTGTTGCTGTTAACACTTGACATGAAATTCACAGAGCTGTTTGCGCCGGTGAAGCAAGCCATTATTAGGCAGAATAATCAAAAGAACCCACCTGGGAACAAGCATGAAATACTCAGATTGGAGATGAAACGAGAAGAAGAGGCGGACAGAAAGACAGGAGGACCAACGGAAACATGCAAAGGCACATCTGCACTATGAGATGTATGTATGCATTAGATTTTGTTGGGAAATGTAGAATGGTTTAGAAGTGCTGGCCCAGAAAAGAAGCGTGATAGATGGACACACGGACAGACTCATGGAAGAAAATGTGAATGATGGCACTCATTCCCTTTCACATTGTGGCAGGAGATAAAAAGCAAACCCATGAGGTATGGTCGACTGAACTTCTTGTTATATTCTTAAGAAGAAACAAAGCCCTGGTAAGCTCAGGAATACAAAAATGCCGGGAAGACCACAGCTGATAAATATGGTAAATGACAGAAGAATTCTTGCCCTGGTTTTGAAAGAACCTTTCTCAACAGTTGGACAGATTGAGAACACTCTCTCGAAAATTGGCCTTTTGGTGCAATTGCAAGAAAACTACACCTGAGTAAGTACAGAGGGTTTCTTTATACATAAGCTATTGGTGAGGGTCAAAAACTGGAAACTTGCCCAAAAAATCTAAAAATGTCTGGCTTGGAAAACATCCTGTGTCCAAACGAGACAAAGATGTGCTTATACTATAGTAGAAAGATCAGGAAGGAAGGGTATTGAGAAGATAAGGAACTGCTCATGATCTGAGGCATACTACCTCATCTGTGAAGAGTGGTTCTGCATGGGCATCTATGGCTGCTTATTTAGCTGGTTCCCTTGTATATACTCATGATGAGACTGTTGACAAAAGCTGGAGAATTAATTCTGAATTGTAAATGGCTATGTTATTTGCTTAGATTGAGCCAAATGCATAAGACCTAATTGAAAAACACTTTCCAGCGCAAATGGGTCGTGACTTGGGAACATATGTTACAAAAACAACCCAAGTTTTTTCAAGGCAAATAAGAGGAATGCTCTACTATAGACAAGTCAATCAGATGGCCTGAATCCAATGGACTGCTAGCTTCACATGCTGAAGGCAGAACACCCCAACAAGCAAAGAACTGAAGGCTGGGCGGAGCATCACCACCAGGGGAGAAACCCAATATCTGGTGATGTGCACTGGTCACAGACTTCAGACTGTCATTGACTGCTGAGGGTTTGCCACAGGGTATCAAAAATGACAATTTAATTATTGATGATGCCAGTTTATCCAATTACATTGAACCCCTATAACTGAGGGGAGAGTACAAGAAATGGATGTAATTCATTACTGGTTGAGTCAGTATTTTGATGCAACCCTTTAATTGAAGCTGAAGCCTGCACATCAAGTGCAGGTTGATTGTTTCTTTTCAAAGCCATAGTAGTGGTGACTTTCAAACCTAAAACAGTAAAAATTGAGTGTTTGTCCAAATATTTATGGACCTAAATGTGTATTTATGACTGCTTTAAACTTGCCCAGTATCCTGCTCACTTGATTGCAACTTAGGAAATTTGAGATGAAGTTTCGAAGGAAAACTCCGAGGGAAAGGGTTAGTTGTTTAATCAGTTGTGATTTGAAAACCTGCAGGTCAGTAGAAATCCAGCAACAGGATTTGACAACTTAAGCTCACCTCGTTCTGCAGACAATTCCCTGTACTTTATTACGGTTGTAATTAAAATTTACGGGAAGGTAGGTCTCCAGGAACCAGATTTGGGCAGCCCTGTGGTAATTGGTGAGCACTGTGTGAGCCAGATACACTGTACTGTAAATGGTCAGAGGCCTGGGGGCTGGTCCAACCACCTCAAGATCGTATGACGCTCCGATGCTGATGGCCTCATTTTTGCAACCCCTGCCTCCATCTCAGCTCCATCGTCTGGAATGCTTCCTGTGTTCCCCTCATCCATCATACACAGTGAGGGGTGTGGTGTACTTGTTGCATTTCAAGTGTAAACATTTACAGACCAGCCCTTTATAAGTCTGTGAATATAATGTTCTTATCTAGACATTCCAATGCTGATGTCACGATCAATGCAGGTAGTTGTAAATAATTGGTCTAGACTCGTGCATGTCAATCATTTTCCAACCCATTCAATGAAACATCGCCTATTTCCAAACGACAAAAGCTGTGGTCATCTGTTGTTCGGGTTACTACAAGAAGTGTCTAACCCTAACCATAACACACTCTGTCCAGTTTCGACACCATTAATTTTTGCAGAAGTGAAACATTTTGAAATCTGTTGAGAACTATGACAAAACGGGGAACCTTACTTGCCACGACCCTTCTGTCGTTCTTGGAGGCTTTCGTCATGCAGAAGTGGATGTTATTTTGTCTAAACTAGTCGGAAAAATGATGCACGCTTCCAGTGTGCTGATTCTGTGGATGGTACACACAGGTGGTAACCAGCTAAGAGGTTGCAAATTATGTTGTTAGTTTCTATTTTTAAATGGAAAGATTGGGGTTGGTCGTTTGTATAGGTTAATAAGAATTTTGAATGTGCTTGACTAACTTTGAGATTAATGCTATTTGCAGATTCTGACTCCAAGTTGAGGCTAAATATGCGCCTATCTTTTAAAGATTTGGCTGATATCACGAGACTTGGTGGCCTCCAGAGCACTATTCCCCACTTTATTAAACAAGCCAACATAATTTGATGTCTACAGTGTCCAGCAAGCTAGCTACAGAGCTCCATGAAAAACGGGCTGCTCAACGCTGCGGTTTTCATGTAGCTCTGTAGCTAGATGGCTACTGTAGATGTCAAATAAAGGTACATGGAAGTAACGTTATTGTAGTACACTTTAAATGAGGCAGAAACACTAAACAAACATTGCAAACATAAATATTGATGAAATCGAGCCTTTTCAGGCTTTGACTGAATAATTAATTAATAGTAATAATTGAATGAATGCAATAGATGGCTTGGTTAGTAAGCTTACTGATAGAGGCAATGTGCAGGCCTTGTGAATTGTTTAAATGTGGTGTGGTGCATTTTTGCGTATTCATTTAGTAAGATGTAACTTTGCTGATTTAACCAAATTTTTATCAGCTCATCTGCAACAGTATATCTGTTTATATGCAAAGTTAGAAGGTTAGCCTAGTACCATTCTTGAGATATTGAGTATTACAGTATCCTGACTCCCTCACTTGCTTCCATTATGGCCATATTTGCCCACTATCCAGAGAATGTCAAATTTCAAATGAATGGACCCGTTTCTCGTGCCGTAAAAGATGTCATGTTATTTACACTGCATGCGATGCATAAGATTCCTGTAGTGTAGGGACCCACAAACTTGCGTAAGGGCACCAGAGGTTTGAATATGCATTGCACAAAAATAAGAAAAGAGGCTTTAAGCTCTGAAGCCCAGTTTACAGAACACCAACACATGAACAGGAAGCAGATATTTTCAGTAATGCTTCTGCATTCACATAGGTTGTTGTGAAAGTTGACCACAAATTCAATGAGTTCCCTTCAGTGTTGGTTAGGGCACAATGCTGAGATTTTTTGAGAAAAAAAATTTTGTTTTCCAAAATTTACTGCTGGGTTTGTCTTACCAGTGAAACTACCTGCATGACTTGGGCATGAATTCATTCATATTTGAATGGCAAAGGCAGAACAAGCTAGCCTCACGATAGTCGCTGAATGAAATCCAATCATTTCTGCTTGGTGGATGATAAAGTGTAGACGACAGTGTAGTTTGACTCCGCACTTTCATGGCACCAAACAAAGGCATCAAATCCTGCGGAAAGCAGAAAGTGCAGTGTGTGTATACTTAAGAGTGCCTCACATTTGGTCCTTGTTTCACATTATTGTATCATTACTTCTAATATGTGCTTTTAAACCCTTAGTTTCATAAGTATAGTTGAAGAGTGCACTTTAGCTTTCTGGCTATTGGCCTGAACTGGAGACTTGCACTGCTGCCTAGCTATGTGGAGGTTTTAAGTTTGAGTCCTCGGCAGCCAGGAACTCCCTCTATGGAATTTGCATGTTCTCCTTGTGTTGTTGAAGGGATCATCTGCGTACTCCCGTTTCCAGCACCCCAAAAAACATGCTGTACCACTATTGCTCAACCATTGCCCCTTTCCAAGGCTCTGGCACTGTGGCTTCCCACTGCTCCGACGTAACTTGGAGGGGTCAAATTAAGAGGACAAATTAGCCCATGTGGTTAAATAGAGTTTATCTTATCTCAATGAAATGTATGTCTTGAGACTGCCAGAAATTCCACCCTATTAATCCTACATGTTCATAAACAAAGGCCTTCATCTTGTGAAAAAAAAATTAAGTTTGAATGGGAACTAAAGGAGGAGTTAATTGTAACCCCTGGACGAAGTCAGGCAGCTACTATGGATTCATGGTTGTTGTCTCCGCCGCGTCTGCAGACGTGTCATTGTGGACGCTGTACAGTCTGTAATTTTTGACCGATTACCTTCATATTTGGTATGGACATGTGTTATAACGTTACTTATGAGGCCTATCGACTTTGGTTGTCATGGCGACAGTATTGGTTGAATAATGCGCAAATTTGTGGTAAAACATAGAGATTTCCTTCTGGATGCAATACAGCCTGCAAATTTTGACCGATTCCTTTCATATTTGGTATTGACATGTGTTATACTTCACTTATGACACCTATTGATTTTGGTTACCATAGCAACAGTATTGCCTAAATGATGCACAAATGTGTGCTCAAACAGACACTCCTTTGCGGACGCTGTACAGGCTGTATTTTTCACTGATTACTTTTATATTTGTTATGGACATTTGTTATATTTAAGTTATGACATCTATCGATTTTTAGTTGCCAATGGTGACAGTATTGGCGGAATAATGCGCAAAAAAGGCAACAAGAGGGCTTTCTGGGGCTACACCATGTGGTTGCGGCCGACCGGACTGTCTATTCATTCTATATATTTTCTGTCATCCAGGTTTTCATTCAATCAGTCATTTCTCCAGTGTAGTTTCTTCCTGCTAGGATGCTGATTAGCTCATCTTGTTATAATGGATGAACACTTCTCGGTCTGGAATCAAATTCAGTTCCTACCATCTCTGGCTGAGGCCAGCAGGGCCCTGAAGGCGCATGTGCATTATTGCAGCTATTACTGCCCAGGAATGGGAGCTGCGTCAGGTTGTTCGGACGACTCCATGTCGTTGTGTCTGTGGTGACTACCCGTGCTTTTCAGTCAGTCACCCACAAGTCCACCTGTTAAGGTGGCTATGTAAGAAAGTTGCTCCAGTTGTGCTGGTGACAGTTTCAGGGATACAGCAATGTTGCATTTTGTCTGGTTTGCAAAGGAGCAAATTGCAAATTGCAGCTATTACTGCCCAGGAATGGGAGCTGCGTCAGGTTGTTCGGACGACTCCATGTCGTTGTGTCTGTGGTGACTACCCGTGCTGTTCAGTCAGTCACCCACAAGTCCACCTGTTAAGGTGGCTATGTAAGAAAGTTGCTCCAGTTGTGGTGGTGACAGTTTCAGGGATACAGTAATGTTGCATTTGGTCTGGTTTGCAAAGGAGTCACTGAAGTTATCATTGTATTTCTGCATGCCCAAAGATTTTTCTTAAGTCAGTTTGAGAAAGTTTTCAAAATAGTCCCCAATAATTCTGGTAGAAAAAGTGTCCAAAGCACTTCATTTTAGGCAATCCCTCTTGTCTATGCAACTGTTCATCAAAATGGAGGCAGGCCAGTGTGACCATAGCAAGTGCCTTTGGATAAGAACTATGTCTTATTTTAGCTTATTTGACATTATTTCTCAGCATGGCAGAGGCTGTTGCTATGTTGATTTATAGTGTGCTAGTTGCTCTGAATAAGTGTATAGTTCACAGATCTCTGGTGAAAACACTGCCAAAATATGTGGTTTTACTACTCTGATCCAATTAAAAATTCCCTTGGTCTCTTATGCAGAAGATGCTGCTGTTGTGTTAGACATTATATGCCTCCATTGACAAATTACAACCCCAATTCTGAAATAGTTGAGACGAGAGTAAATTGTGAATAAAATCAAAATGAAATGACTATCAGATCACATGAGCCAATACGCTATTTACAATAGAACATGGATAACATTTCAAATGTTGAAACTGAGACATTTCACATTTTTTCCACAAAATGAGCTTATTTCAAATTATCTGGCTGCAACAGGTCTCAAAAAGGTTGAGACACAGGCAAAAAAGGGCTGGAAAAAGCTATTAATATTACGAATGCACCGAAATGAAAATTTCTGGCCGAAACCGAAAATGAGAAATGCTTGGCCGAAAACCAAAACACTGAAAGAAATTATGCCGATTTTTCATACCATTGCATTTATGGCCATGACTGTGTACTTGCCTAACAAAAGTCAAGGCATTGCAATGGCATAAATTAATATTCAAGACTCAAAGAATAAATCAATTACAAAATTATGAATATATTTATTTAGCACTGACATTTTATCAAAGCACAATATAAAATAAAATAAAATTATAAATAAAATATTTAACTTAGCCCCGCTCATGAATAACCTACAAGCCAATAACTGACTGGCCTGTTAGTGGCTGCTGAAAAATTGTAAAATATGTTGCATGACGACAACAGCAGCCCACTGAGATAATTGGCTGCAATAGACAACTCGCTTCCGCATTATCTGGTTTTGAAACGTGTGTTGTTTTAGGCAGCTTGATAAATATACTGTGTGTTGCCTTACCTTTCAAACAAGGTTGCGTTTATTCACCGAAGCTGCTGCAATTATGAAATGCGTTTCTTTGTCCTTGATCCTGTTCGTAGCGAAATTAGAAGCAACGGCGTTGTGTCCAATTCTGTTCCCCCAATTCTCCTTGAGAAGGTTTGTATGCTGCCCGTATTTTACGCAAATTGCGCGGAGAATAACTTCACGGGTGCTGATGAAGCTTTTTGTTCTCAGGAAAGGGAGAGGTATCGCAGATGAGATGAAGCATCGTAAAGCGATAAATTCTAATACTCTGCCATCTCCTGCGGTTTTCGCATTTGCTACGTATTTTGCCTTTACTTTCAAAGTGAAATGTTAAATGATGCCTGCATTTCAAGCTAATAAACAATAATTGTTTTATCATTTGTGTTATTTGCCTCTTTGTCATGAAGGAAGAAAGGTAAATTAACATCCTCCGTGTGTGGTGATTTCATATTTTTCCAGGGGTTGTTGTTACATTATGGAATACTGATGTTACACAGATGCCTTGAGAATATATTTCCATTTTCTATGAATACTCTATGCCTTTTACGGATATTATTGCTCTGCATTTTTAGGAGGTGCGTATTTAATGTGCAACCGAATCGGACACAACACCAGCTGCTATCCTATGCATCAGGACAGTGTCAAACAGGAATTGCAATTCAGCACTCGCGGACATTCGTGTCATAACGTGGTGACAGTGGTGCGCGTCCCCTGATTTATGACATACAGATAGGCGCGTGCTGGCCGCGGTTTTTGCTTGCGTCATCAACATTCTGTTTCGACCTTATTGTTTCGGTGTGAAGTCTTGCGTAAAAAAATTGTGGAATACTTTAAAAACAATGTTCCTCAATGTCACATTGCAAAGTTATTGAAGGTCTCATCATCGACATTGCATAAAATTTTCAAAAGATTCAGAGAAACTGGAAAAATCTCTGTGAGTAAGGGACAAGGACTAAGACTTTTACTGGATGCCCATGATCTTCAGGCCCTCAGACGCCACTGCATCACTCACCAGCATGATTTTGTCATTGACATTACTAAATGGGCCCAGAAATGCTTCAAGAAACCACTGTCTGTAAATACAGTCTGTTGTGCCATCCACAGATGCCACTTAAAACTCTATCATGCAAAAAGGAAGCCATTGTTGAGCATGATCCAGAAGCGCTTTTTGTGTTCTGTGGGCCAAAGCTCATTTAAAATGGACTGTAGCAAAGTGGCAAAGTATTCTGTGGTTAGACACATCCAAATTTGACATTCTTTGAAATAATGGGCGTCGTGTCCTCCGTGCTTAAGAGGATAAAAACCACCCCTCCTGTTATCAGCTTTCAGTTCAAAATCCAGCATCTCTGATAGTATGGGGATGCATTAGTGCATATGGTGTGGGACGCTTGCATGTTTTTAAAAGCACCATGAATGCTGACAGGTATATAAAGGTTTTAGAGCAACACGTGCTTCCCTCCAGAGGACATCTATTCCAGGGAAGACAGTTTAGTAAGACAAGACAATGCGAAACTACATACTGCAGCTATTACAACAGCATGGCTTACTAGTAGAAGAGTCCGTGTGCTGAACTGGCCTGCCTGCAGTCCTGATCTTTCACCGATTGAGAACATTCGGCCCATAATTAAACGAAAAGTCTGTCAAAGGAGACCCAAAACTCTTCAGCAGCTGGAAGCCTGTATGAAGCAAGAGTTGGATCAAATTCCAATGGCTAAACTCAAGAAACTTGTCTCCTCAATGCCCAGATGCCTCCACTCTGTGTTAAAAAGAAGAGGGGATGCCACACCATGGTGAAAAGGCCCCTGTCTTAACTTTTTTGAGACTTATAGCAGTCATCAAATTTGAAATGAGCTCATTTAGTGGATAAAATTGTAAAATTTCTCAGTTTCAACATTTGCCATGTTATCTCTGTTCAGTTGTGAATAAAATACTGGCTGGTGTGATTTGAAAGTCATTGCATTTTGATTTTATTCACAATTAACACTTTGTCCCACCTATTTCAGAATTGGGGTTGTATTTCTGTGTTCAATACACTAATACACAGTACCTTAATCAAAGAACTAATTTTTGAGCGCTGAATCAACTTGAAATGGTGCTGTGTGCAAGTAAACTGCTGCAGATGTCTTTGCATTGCGAATAGTGCTCACCCATTCCCTCAGTCATGGTTGATTAATAGGAAAGCTTAGAGGGAAGATCAGTGGGATGCATGTGCATTTCCTGCTGTGGTCTTTGCAGTCTTATACTTGTTTTTTCATCAGGAGAACAGTTCAGTTGTTCTCATAAGTTTGCATACTCTAGCTGTATTTGTGAAATATTGCCATTGTGTGATCAGTGACAGTCATAAACAGTATACAATTTTTGTATTTAAAATGTAATATTTATATTAAAAATGTGTCTTGTGTTTCCATTGTTAATGATGGCTTGGTGTCAATTACAAAAAGTAAATTTAAAAAAGAGACATCTGTCACAAAATGTTTAATGTATGGAATTTAAGTGGGGTTCAGCCTATGTTCCAAAGTCCTATGGTCTCTCAAGGCAATTTTTTTCAAGCTCGTTCACTCATTATCTTGTCAGAAAAAATTAATAATTTCCATACCTCTGTTTATAGAGGTAGGTTTTTTTTACATTTTATATATCATGGTTTAAAAACTGCATTTTGTACTTACTCAGGTCATCTTTATCCAGTATTAATTTTTCTGATGATCTGAAACATTTATGTGCGGCAAATACGCCAAAAAATATGGAATTGGGAAGAGAGCAAATACTTTTTTCACTGCACTGCGTGTGTGTATCTGTATATGTATATATTTATATTAATATATATATACATATATAGCTCTGAGACGGGTGAGTGCGAGTTTCACAGTATACCCACCAAAAAAAAATAGACTACACCACTGTTTGAAACCATTACTCAGCATGCAAAAACATGCCTTTTATTTAAGGATAGTGATCGTGTGAAGTCATTTATTATGACATTGGTGTTTGGCTGCTTTTTAAATCATAATGACAACTGAAATCACCCACATGGCACTGATCATAAGTTTACACACGCTTAAATGTTTGACCTCATTATATGGAAATAAGGTGACACACGCGGGTTTAAATAGCTATTAAGGGTTCCACACCTGTGGCTTTTTAAATTGTATTTAGTGTCTGTGTATATTCATTGATTTTGTCAGCTCCTGAGTGGATGCACTGGTCTGGCTAGACACGCGGCCATGGGGAGCTGGAAAGCTCTGTCTAAGGACCTTTGTAACAAGGTAGTTCACCTTTTTAAAGACGGTAAAGGATATTACAAGATATCTAAAGACTTGAAAATGTCAGTCAGTAGTGCTCAGCATTGATTTAGAGGTGAAACATTTGGGGATATGTTGATGCTAAACCAAGGTCAGGTAGGCCTAGGAAGATTTCAGCCCAAACTGTCAGAAGAATTGTCTGGGACTAAAGGAAAAATCCACAAGCTGGCTCAAGAGAAATAATGGATGCGCTGGAAAAAGATGGTGTGGTCATTTCAATGAGCACAATAAGGAGGTACTTCAACAACAATGAGCTGCATGGTCGAGCTGCTAGAAGGAAGTCATTATTGCACCAATCCCACAAAAAAGCCCGCCTAAGATATGCCAGGCAACACCTTGACACACCTCACAACTTAGGGAATTCTGTCACTGGGAGCGTCGAGACCAAAATAGAACTTTGTGGTCATAATCATGAGCGCTATGTTTGGAGAACAGAAAGAGTGAAAAATATACCATTTCCACTGGAAAGCATTGGTGGTGGCTCTATGATGTTTTAGGGATGTGTGAGCTCCAAAGGGACAGGGAATCTTGTGAAAATTGATGGCAAGATGAATGCAGTATGCTATCAGAAAATACTGACAGACTGTTTGCATTCTTCTTCATTCTTTGCATGAAAGCTGTGCATTGGACGCACTTTGACTTTCCAGCATGACAATGATCCAAAGCACAAGGCTAAGTTGACCCTACAGTGATTACAGAACAGAAAGGTGAAGGTTCTCCTGATTTCAATATCATCAAGCTGCTTTGGGGAGATTGTGCAGTTCATGCAAGACGACCAAAGAATTTGCAAGAGCTCGAGGCATTTTGCAAGGAAGAATGGGCAGCTGCACCACCCGAGAGAATTCGAGGCCTCATTGACAACTATAACAAAAGACACCACACTGTTATTGATGCTAAAGGGGCAATACACAGTATTAAGAACTAAGGGTATGCGCACTCCATTTCATTTTTCCTTTATTTCCATGTTTTATTTGAGGATTGTGACTTTCTACATGACCTACAGTTAGAAATGAATCCGATAAGAAATGAAAGAAATGTTTTTTGCATGGCCATTCATGTTTTCTTCAAAAAATGTAACCTGTTATACAAATTCAGCCAAGGTTTGCAAACTTTTGAGCACAACTGTATTTAATCTTTAGAAATCAAACTGCAATCTGACGTAGCAGTGAGTTTATTTGAGACAGACTCGGAGGGCTGGTGTCTAAAGCCCCACCGTCAGCTCAGTAAGATCAGTGCAGCTGTCGGGCCTCTGAGCAAAGCCCTTACCCCTGTTCCAGGGAGGTTTTCCCCTGCTTTGTCTAATATACTGTAAATGGCTTTGGATAAAGGCATCCCCTAACTACGCTGCTGTGATAATATTAAATGGATGCATTGATGGTTTATTTGGGCATTGCAGGCACCAGGGAACTGTCGCTGTAGAGGAAATGCGACCATAACAAAAGGATTTGCACCTATGCATTTTGCGATCCCCTTTTGTCCGTCATTGTGCGTCATCCGTAAACTTTTCCTTGTGAACAAAGTAACTTAAGTATTTATGAACCAATTTTGATGAGACTTTGTATGCAGGCTTATATCCATAAGATCTTGGACGAGTTCGAAAACCAGATTGATTCGATCATATTTGATGGAGTTATTGCCCCTTGTTGTATTATTATCATAAGCAACCTTGTGAACTCAATAATTTTAGTAAATATTGGTCAAGTTTCATGAAACTTTGCATGCTGGCTTATATCTATATGATCTCAAAGAAGTTCGAAAACCAGACCGATTCAATCAAATTTGATGGAGTTATTGCCCTTTGTTATATTGTCATCATAAGCCACATTGTGAACACAACTATTGTCTTGCATTTACTTTTTTATACCTAGATATGCTGGAAACCAGTTATCTTTATTGATGAAAGTGGCTTGAGGTACTTTATAAAAATTGTGAATTTCATGACCCCCAGGCTCCATGTTTGCCCCTGGGGAGGGGGTCAAGTTTACTATAGTTTATACAGGAAAATGATACTTTTGGGTATATTCTGTTTAATTTCTACTGGAAATCATTCACACTTGATTGACATGACAACAATGAAATGATATTATGATATTTTTGACAGTTTCCCTTACTCAGGGGCTAAGGGGCAGGGCCCAAGGGTCAAAATGGCTTGAGAAATCTTCTTTGCTTAAAGAAAATAGCCACAAGTTATATACATACAATTTAGAATACTCTATTGCTTATGATACTGGTTTCCATTAATCTGATCCCTGGGGTCAAAATTAGGGCCACACCTAATGGCCAAGGTTTAACATTGGATATACTATACTCAGGTGACCGTTGAGGCCCATGGGCCTCTTGTTTCATGACACTGTCAAAACCCAGTGTCCAGTATACAGACTCCACAGTTCTGTCGAGTCCCTCCACATGCATACCTCCTGTTGATGCACCCAAATGCGACTTTTATCCATGTCTGGAACCCCCATCGTCTTATACTACTGAATTACAGGTTGCAACAGCATTGGTGCGTAATCGTCTCCAGTGATTACCAATGGCTACCAGTTTCATGTCAAGTCAAATTTACTGAGGAAATTAAGTTGCAACCAGCTATTAAAAACACTACACCAACAGCAACAGCAGACCATGCAAATGGAAAGACAATAGAGACAGGCACGATACATGGACAGAGACCATACACGTAGTACCATACAAGATCACTCCAAAGAAGGCCCAGATGAATGATAGACCTGAGGATCAATGTGCCAAACAGCAGAGGACAAAGTGCTCTAGTGACATCAAGTGTGCAAATTAAGAATATTGTCAGCAGTGCATACAAAGGATGATTTGTATCTTTTAGTTCTATGAGGAGGGACTCTGTATCTCTGTAGTTTTGTAATTACGTGGTCAGTAATAAAACCTAGTGGCGGCAGGATTCCCTGTAGATACTTGTGTAGTAATTGGTACTGTTGCCTTGCTTGAATAAGGGGCTGTATTTGACTAGATCTTGTACTTGCTCACGCGATTTTTCCGCTTTGTTTCTGCCCTTGGTTCAAAGTCTCGTTCAGTCCAGGGTGTCTTGTGTGTTAATGTCAGTGTACATTAATTATTAACAATGAAACATAAGTAAAGAATTTTTGACCTTCTGACTTATGAATCAGGAACACGGTTGATCAGCACAAGCATTTAGTCTGTAGATACTGAATGGTTGCTGTTGACAAGTGAAACGGAGACCAAGCAGATAAACTGGGATTATTTATTCAGCGAGCGCCAAGGTGGCACAAACAGTCAGGTCCTTATGTAAGTCTAGTGCACTCTTGACACTTGCATCCTTTTCATGCTCATTGACATATTAACGCTTAATTGTAAAACAGTGGGATTTGGCATACCGTACATTTGCCGCAGATATGTTTTTGTCCTGTGTAGGCAGTAGTCATCATTCCTTTCCTTATCATAAGGTCGCTATTTTACTTGAGGAAGGAGATGTTCTCTTTTGGCTGAAAAGACTGGATTTCATTATGGGGAGTGGTGTGTGGAATTGCTTTTGGGCCATTCCATGTTAAATCACCTAGTTTAAGGAATGTTCTTACGGTGAATGTCTCAGAATTTCATGTCTTTTTAAGATAAAATACCTTGAGATACAGCACTGTGCAGAAGTCTTAGGCACCCCACACTTTTTAAAACTTGAATTTGGCTTTAGATGTTTGTTTTTTGTTTTCCACATTTGCGTTGTCATGGTTTTCATTCAGACATTTCATATTACGAGGTTCCCCCATCCTCAAACAAGAGAGAGACAGATTCTTCCGAAAATTAGGCTTTTTTTGAGGCATATTAATAAATATAAAGCCAAGTTCTTATCGCGCAAGAAGAACTGACATTCTGCTTTCCACACCCAGTTTTTATACCTTCATCACAGGAAATATTTTCCAAATATGGTCTTTCCACCCTCTCACGCTACAATGGTTCAATGTCAGCTTACTTCTTTTTCAATGGTACGATCATGTGGCCTCTACATGTTACTTGTTTTTCTCTTTTTATCATTGGTTGGCATCTTTTGTAAAATAACAACTTCAAAGCTACTTGTTTCAGAGGACTCTTAGTTGGGCCCCAGGTTTTTGGGTCACAGGTCGTCTCAGAGACAGGCAAACCAAAACACTGCCAACTTCCTTTGAGAACTCCAACCAAAAGATAAGCATGCATAGCACCAAAAAGGAGAGAAAAATTACCGTCAAGAGAGGAAAAATGCTGTCTGTTGTGGGAATTTTAAAATTCATGTAAGAAATCACACTGAGGCAAGATGAGCCTAAATAGAATCCATTTTACTATGTGCCACATAGGGTCTTTATTACAGGCAAGAACAAAGACAAAAGAATCTCTCCTTTGCTTTGGATATATGTAAAAGCACAAAGTCAGAATCTCCTCCCCTTGGGGCTGAAAAACATCATCATGTTGGTTCCAGCCGCTCCTCGGCCAGGAGTAGGTATCCCCCGTATGACTGACCCTGACAGCCATATCTGCAGTACAGGGGAGACTTTCTCTCTCCCAGGCACCTGTTGCTTATCTTCGCAGGAACTGTCTCCTGGAAACACACAACTCAAAATGTACTCCTTGGTCCAGCTGGACCTCAAGGTTTCAGATAGAATGAATACCCAATAAACACAGTTAATGGCGTTTCTACGTGCATAAAAGCTGGTTGAGCAATCATGCCTGACCTAGGCTGCTCAAAGGATAAGCAATTAATAACACAATATTCAATAATAAGGAATTTTTAATTGAATTCCTCCAACACAGTCAAAGGTATAGGATGCACATGGATACATAACTGATTCAACTGATTATATTTTTCTGTAAGAAATGATTTTACTGAACAAATATTGATCAAAGCTACAGAAATCAAATGCATCACCTGATTATGTTTTTGAATCAACTAAACTGAAGCCCGCTTACTAATCAAAGCTACAGAAGCCTGCTGCCTGTGTGCGTGTGTGTGTGTGTGTGTGCGGCTCATGCATGTGTCAATTGATTGGCTTGTATGTGTGTGTGTCTGTGTGTGTGTGTATACACGTGTGCTGCTTGTGCCTGTGCTTGTGTGTGTGTCTGTGAATGTGTTAGTGTGCACTGCTCCTGCATGTGTAAACTGCTGGTATGTGTGTACGTGTGTGTGTGTTTGTTTCTGTTACTGCTGCATACATAATCTGGACACTGATTATGATTATTGATTATTAAGTATGGAAATTAATTTACTGATGCATATGATGAAAAATATTGAATTATAATTCTCAACATTGTCACTGAAGATAAAAAGTATATTTCAAATTCCAAATGCTAAATCAAAAAATACTATTTTACATAGATGGTTGTATTTCATTAAAAACAGTTGATACAGATAATCTAGTCTTGCCAGAGCCCTGATGTCAACATCATCATGGCTGACTGCAATTACTTGGAGGGACAGACGCAAATGAGACCGTCTGTCTGCAGAAGAATGGCGGCAAGTTTTCCACTCTGCCTGGAACAAGCAAAAAGCCGATCATCTTGTAAAGTATAGCTCAACAGAACAGTGTCCCAGGAAGTTGCACCAAATATTGGTTTGATATAGTTTATAACAGTTTACAGCTCTGTTTAGTACATTTCTCAGTTTTTAGAACCTTTTTAGTTCATAATTTTTGCAAGCATATTCGAAACAACTTTATGTGCTCCTAAAACTTTTGCACACTACTGCATATCATGAAGCCACATCAAGTTTCAGTTGCAAAGTCTTTATAGTTTTGACATAAGCCCTCAAAGTGGGGGCCTATTTCCCCTTTTTTTGACTTGCAGTGAATTTTTTCATTTTTGGTTCAACTTTTAAGCTTCACATCTCTCTGACTAGTCAACATTTCCTCATGAAATTTGGTGGGTATGCAGATTTTGACCCAAGCATGCAGAATATTTTATTATGAGCTCTGTATTTCTTGCCATTTTTCACTTTGGAGTGCGTAAATTCGCCCCATTGCTTCATAAGATAATGGGCCCACCACAGGCCTGCAATCATACTGACTAACTCTGTATTTCACAAGTGTAATTCTTGGGTGCAGGTGTACACAGGGAAAAAAAAACGGAAAGGAATCTAGACACCAAGTAATTGGAGTGAGATTAAAATGGTATTTTAAGAACTACTAAGATTTTGCAACTGAAACTCGGAATGGCCAATAATAATATATCCCAAGGTACTTCATTTTAAAAAATCATGAAAATATGATCTCCATTGGACTCTTCAGTGAGTTGACATAGAATGACCCTTTGCCCTTTTCCAGATTGTGTGCTTTGGAGTCTGGCTGTGTGCTTCGAAGTGCTGACTTCACATGCTTTGGAAGAGAGTCTGTGCTCTTGAATTGATTTTGAAGGTTGCAAGAATGGGACCTGAATACAGGTGGGCTTTCTAGATTTGGGAGAAATGGGATATGGAGTGCAAGGCCGACATTTTTAGCATGAAATTTTATGTTGAGCCCATTCAGGTGTGATCTGAAGTCCACAAATAATTATAATGGTCTTTTCTGAACATTGCTAGGGTTATGTAACAATCATCGCTTGAAATCAAATGACATAGACTTCTAAAATGCTGAAAAGGGGGAAAATCATGTGTGTGTGACATTTGCTGTGAATACCTGATATTACCATTTCATCTGTTGGAGCAGGTTTTACTGATTTTTTTTTGTAACTATCACAGAATCACTTCTGAAGTTGTGATTTTGCCAGTGGGGTCATTCCATGTCAAATCATCCAGATTTTGAGAAATTTTCCTGGTCACTACCTCAACATTTTTTGAAAAAATTCACGAGTAAATAGTCACTGAAAATTTTAAAAAAGCCAAGTATTAGGCCAGTATCTCAAATAGATTTCAAGTTATAGCCCTTCAAAATTTGAGCCCTTCAAAGTTTTTTGGCAAACCCATTTTCAGCCAACTTTGGCAACTTGTTGCTCCAGATTGATTGCTTATACAAGGCTGAAATTGGGTATACTAACCATATTCATCCTCTAGAATCTGACAATGGCCTTAGTTTCTGTGTATCTTGATCCACTTTTGTATGGTAAAGCCTCAAAATCAGCTGAAAACACAAAACGCTCAAAAACGAGACCACATTTTATGACCTCTCAGGAAATAAGATAAAAGGCTAAAATTAATTTCTTATGATTTTATGATGCATCACTCTGTAAAAATGCAATAATCCAAGTAATATCATTTGTAGAAGTTTTTCAATGAAATAATTTCTCTGTAAATTTTTTCCGGTTTTGCCCCAAAATGATCCGTTTCATGATCAGTTTGGGTTGTTATCCAGAATCTGTCAACAGAGACCATGCAAATGACGCAGCGCCTCTCGGCGGCAGAGACCTGCCCATAACATGCTAATGGCTGTTTGTCTCTCTCCTGTGCCACAAGCCGTTCCATTTTCTTGATGCAGTAGCATTTTTCGTGTTTTATGTTTGCTTCATATAGGCTGTTGACCACACCCAAAAGAACAAGTCAAGTGTCACTGTACACATCACAAACAGCTCAGTGTTTGTTATTACTGAAGTGCTTGGCATGTTCACGTGGCGCGCGTCAGGATTACAATACCATCCGCTTTTCTTTATTTTCACTCGTGCCTCACTGGAAAAGCAGTAAAAATCAATCGATTCTTCAAATTTTCAGCAAATACAGTCCATACCTCACCCTTGGGTTTCTTTAGAAGTTAAGTATACTTTACCTGAATGGGCAGTATTGAGAAGGGTGTCAATCATTCTGCGATGTCAGTACGTATTGTGCTGTGTTCCTGCTTATGCACTCACTGTCTGTTCAGCCAGCTTACACATTCAGTCTCAGTGGGAAATAAGGCAGTTTGGATACTTTCATATTCATATGCATTTTCATCAAGGCATATCAACTAGCTGCATTTGTAATGATTGTTGGAGCTGTGTTGGTGTAATAGTACAACACAGAGTAAAGCAGTCGTATCTTGGTCTCCAAGTGGCTCACAGCTTCGACGTTCATCTCGGAGCCCTGTGGTCGAGCGTTTGAATTCCCACCCTACTATTACAGGCTATGACTGGAGGTTCACATGGGGGAGGTATAATGGTGGTGAAGCTGGTGGAAATTTTTTATTCTGATGGTTCTCTATTAGCCACTCCTGGTTGGCCTGGTAGGCCAATTCTGTTATCCTCTGACTGCAGGGGTAATGCATGATAGGCAGTTTGACTGTATACTATTGAAGAAGTGGGGTCTAATTGTAATGTGAGTCCTGAGGAATCCTGTACTACAGTGTCCTCATCCTGAGTTGCTTGGAGCAGGTCGCACCAGTGGACTGAAGAGTTTGGCTCTGTTCAGGGTGGGAATAGGGGGCGGGGGTCAATGATCTCTAGCCCATCGTTTCAGTAATCATCAGCAAGCACCTTTGCATGTTATCACCTCACCCGGCACTTCCCTTGGCCAGCTATCCTGCATCGTCTTGTCGCCGCCTGGCCTGTCCTAGCCCTTGCTCAGCTGGTACCAAAGGTGCCCTCAGAGAGCTGCCAAGCTGCTTAACCATGCTTGTCCCATTCATTCCGTTACATGAGTGAGCTTGTCGGCGACAACAAGTCCGCCCCCACCCCTACAGCTATACTAACCCGCTGGTGTTTCTGTCTGTTCTTGACTCATTCCCACAGTGGGCTCTCCCAGGGAGAAGCTGTTCAGTGGAGCGACCCGGAGACGGGCTCTGTAGCTGAACACAAGCCGGCCTCCAGACACTTCTACCCTGTCGCTCTACTGCTTGTCAGCTCCCACTTGCTGGTCGTGTGGCTCATTTTAAGTCTCGTTTTTCTGCTTGCAAAATACCAATAAAACTGCTTGTTATACCTGAATAACCGTTCACTGTGCAGTCTTTTGGTTCACTTTCTTTGTCCCCTCTTTTTGGTGGGTTCTGATGCTCATAGAACTTTAGCTGGGAGAGAGGCCTTCGCCTCTGTTGTTTCTGTGGGCTATTGTTTTATTTTCTGACCGAGACATGCATAGAAATATTCTCATTGCTGCCTAAAATACAGTATTTCCTTTATATCGTAGGACTGGGTGATTGTTTGGATAAGCTGGTTGAATAATTAATAGAGTAATAAAAAATTGAGCCAAAACATTCTTAGGCAAATATTACTACTCTAGCCTGGAATTAGGAAGCACAAAGCTTTTGTAAAGTGACATCACTTAACAATTTTGGAGAGGGACTTTAAATACAGTGATCAGTGGGTTTCAGATGGCCTTGGTTTTCATTACTTGGCTTGCGTTGGATGGAATAATTTTGTCAATGTTGTTTTCAAATTTCTGTATTTACTTTCACACTTGCATAAGAATTTCTCATTGAAGTCCCTGACTACAAAAATCATTGATTCTCTTTTTGTCGCCTTCTTTTTGAATCGGGGACTATACAGCATATTTGCTCAAAGTATGAGTAGATTACATTTATTTCATGTAAAATTTTCCTTTCCAAGTGGCTGGAACGACAATAGGCATGAACCTTTTTTTTTTTGCCAAGGAGACATTACATTGTACGACGGCAGTCTACCTAAATTAGTCAGTTAGGAGCTCAACCAATCACAGAGTTAACTTAAATCGCCCCCTCTCTGAAGCACTCATTACTGCCATGGCTAAACAGTCAACAAAAAACTGAGTCGATTCAGCTATTTTTTAATGCATTTTATCATACAGTATGTATATTAATTTTTTCCTCTCAAACATTGGTGGATGCTTCAAAAAAAGTCAATTTTGAAATATGACATGAATTTTAAGGATCATTTCTGTGTTCCCAGGGACTTTAATAATTTACTCTGTGAATAAATATTAATGGTGGTTGGAAGCTGTGTTCTGATGAAGAACAGAGGCGTGTTTTTCACCATTCTGTAGCTATCAAAGGTTTACTTCTTTCTTTTATTTGTGACGAACCATCTTTTAATGGCTGCATTCTGACCATCACTTGGCCATTGAAATCAACAATCTCAATGCATATACTTTTTAAAATATATCAAAAGCAGTGCATGTAAATACCATATATGGTTGCTTCAAGTCACCAGATCCAAACTGATGTTAACTGTTTTCACGGGTTCCCAAATCCTTATGAAATGATTCTATTTGAGACATTTATTTTCAATATGTCTACACTTTCTGAGCCAAGATTTGTTTGCCTTTTTGTTCTTTTCAAGCATTGCTTTATGATTTCATTTCTTCTCCTCCCGTTTGCCAGAGAAGGATGCCGGATCGAGAACGTGCAAAAGAATATTAAATGCAGGAAATACGCATTCAACATGCTGCAGTTGATGGCTTTTCCCAAGTTCTACAGACCTCCAGAGGGAACCTATGGAAAGGTTGATTCATGAAAAGCATTAAGATTCCTGAGGAGGAGAGATTTTCCAAAGAGCGACTTACTTGGATGCTACAAATAACTAAAATGGTGATGTGTCTCCTTGACAAAATTTGTAATCCACAGCAGTTTTTTTTGTTTGTTTTTTTTTTCCCTTCTCACTGAGTCCCACACAAGGCCAATAGTTTAATGTTTTAATTTATATTCTGGATCTCGTTCAGAAAAATGTTGAATATGTTTTAAGTTATCAGGGGTTTTTCAGTTATTGAAACTGATGTTTGAATCTAGTTTTTAAATAGGTAAGGGATATCAATTTTACCGCAACCTGTCGCTCTGAATCATAGGAAGTTGTTCACTGTGTACGCTGTGCGTTCATGTGCACTTGGACGCACTAAAGATGTTCTCTCCGACAGTGACTTATGATTACTCCAGGTGAGTGATTCTGCATGACTAGAATCAAATAATGCATTCTCACAAGTGGCATATTTGATTTTCATTTCATGTGTTTCAAAAGTAATTACCTAAGTCTACCTGTTAAAATTTAGAATGGACAGATCCCCTTTGAGGAGTTATCTTAGAACTTCTCTGCCAGTTGTGACCCTTTATCTCCCAGCAATGCTCAGGCCAAAATTCTCTTTCTCTACATACATTTTAAATCCATAATTTTGTCTTTAAAGCATTGCAGGTCATGGGACTCTAGCTCTTCCAATTGTGGGATCTTTCCGATGAGACCTATGTATCTACCACAGACCGATATGTTCCATGGCTTAATTCAGTAAGGAAACAATTTGGAAGGAACAGCAGTAAAATATGATAAAATTATTTTATTGTCATAGAAATTTCCAGGTTGCCCCATAGGACTAATTGTGAACTGTGGAACATGCTTGCTTCAGATTGGCCAAAATGAGTTAGCCTTAATGTTGTAATTCTGGAACAGGTTGGGCCTGTTGAAGTGTCATTTTGAGGGCATATTGGTCTTCACCATGCAGCTAGCAATTTGCTGTGCTCAGGATTAAAAAACACTATACTTATCGTACATTTGTGTGTTTGTGTTGAATTATGTTTTTATTTTTTTAAAAGCTAATATTTGTTTCCTGCTGATGTTCAATGTCATATATCTTTCATTAGGAAACATGAAATGGATCTTTCAGGCCGAGACCCAAATTGATAATGAAGATTCTGAAAACAAAAATTTACTCACCTAAAGACACTCTCAATCCTTGCAAAACCTTTTTTTATTATGTTGTATCTGCATTATTTATCTTCTCCTTGGGTCCAGAAAGCTTCTCACAGTGGTTGGCAATTAGTGTGAAGGCTATAATTTTTATTATCATCTTTTCCGGTTTTGTGCGATGGTTTTTAATCAATTTGTATAAGCACTTATTTTATATACATTATCATCAGCAGCAAATTTGTTGTACATACTGTTAATATATAGTCACTGTTCCAAACAGAGAAACTGTTTTAAATATGAGTGTAATTGTCATGATGAACATTTTCAATAAAAGATCCACGTTCCATGTCACTGCTGTTTGAATTTTCTAAGAACATAATGTTGGACTTGTGGCTACTGGACCATCTTGGGAAAAAAATCCACCACATCTTTGGTGTCTTGGGTAGAAAACATACATTTTAACAATCGATGATGCCGTTTTTCTATAATCAAGAAAACTTGTTCTTGCCAAATAGACCCACAGGCTGTTTTCCTGTAATTTTTAAGTGTGGAACCTCATACTGAAAGGGCTAATGTGGGTGCAGGCCAACCAAGCAGTGCTACGCTTAATTCCACTAATCGAAGTCCGTGGCAAAATCTTTAATGGCGTTGTGGAATGGGGAGTATTACTGCGTGTTTGAACGAAAGACGGCACTTACAGCGACTCTTTCTAGGTGAGGTTCCCAACCCCTGGTCAAATGCAATAAAAATATTATAAGAGGTTTGAAATCTCTAGTGAACCTTAAATACATTTCAGGAAAGGAACCACACTTGCATGTTACATTTCCCCGTCAAAATAGAAAGATAAAATTGGGTTGGATCTCAATTCCCACACACACATTTACTACGTAGCTGACGAGAATCTGCATGGTAATTTCATAGCATGTCCGAATCTTCAATATGAATCAAACTTTTAAGGGACCAATACCCAAACGTCTAACGGCATTTAGCAGAATTCTATATGCCAGCAATGGACGCAATGAGATGACATTTCTTTTTCAAGACAACTCTGTACACAAGAATAAAGCCATACTGCATCTATGGTTGGAGAGAAGGTATAAACCAAATTTAGTGCATCCAGATGAGTCACTGGTATGATAAGCCCTTAGTGCCTGCAGTGGTCTCTCGTGCTAATCTGTGAGAGGTAAACCTGCACACCCTTCACTTTCACTGTATTTTACAACAACTTTTTGACTTTCCATAAATTTATTGAATTTAAGTTCAATCCAGAACTAAGTTTCAGAAATGAAACGGAGGCTCTCAGTGGGACACAACACAGGATTGAGTGCTCAGAGAAGGAAATGCAGCACCCGAACGTGCTGATTCACCACTGCTGTTTCTTGAATACCTATAATTGTTTTGAATGTCGTACATCTGGGAGTATAAACTGATCCATGTGACAGAGAAGCGATCGTGCTGTAACCATGTGTTCTCATCAGTCAAACACTGAAAGAGAATGATGATAAACGTTGCTCTGCTGACAAGTGCTGTCTTTACTCAACCACCACCACCGCCCCCTCATCCCCACAATGCTCATGAAACACAACTTCATATCATCTCACAAAATTGGATGAGGCTGGAGCAATTAATTGGTTTGAGAATTTTAATTTACAGAACGGTTGCTTGGCTTAGTACAGGGTTGGCCAAGCCTGGTTCTGGAGAGCCTCAGTGTCTGCTGATTTTTGGTGTCATTCAGCACTTGTTTGATGAATTAAAGCACTTGATTACTGACATAACTTAAATCACCTAGTCTTTAGTTTTCTCCACCCAATCTAAGTCAGAACACCCTGTGGCTCTTCAGGACCTGGGTTGTCCACCCCAGGTTTAGAATATGCAAAGAAATTAAGGGGTCCTCAACCTTATCCAGAAAGGGCTGGTGAGGGTGCAGGCTTTCGTTCAAGGCATTCTGTTACTCGCCAGATTCTTCTAAGTTATTTGATGTCTGTGCTAAAGACTGATTGGCAGAATCAGGTGCGGAGTTGCTGGTTTGGATATAAAGCCTGCACCTGCACTGGCCCTTTCAGGTTAAGGTTAAGATCCCCTGAAACAGGAACTCCTGTTGACATTGCTCCATTTAAATAGCTAGTTTTATGTTAAACTTGCAAATTTGCAATCCATATCTGTGCATTTTCTGCATGTACACAAAAATGGTCTCTGTATTTTATTTATTTAATTTTTTTAAAAATGACAACATACTTTTAATCTTTTCTCTCCCGCGGTTTCCTGAAAAAAAACTTTTTTCCAAGTTGCACAAAAATGAGCGGAACACTTCTGAGTTAAGTGTGACACAGTCAAAGGTATATGTGTTCAGATCCTGGATAGTGTGATAGGCTTTCAAAATGTTGGGTACTTGCCCAGGGGTGCGTTCCCCAAAAGCGTAGTTGCTAACTGAGTTAGCAACTTGCATACTTCGTCTATTCACAGTCAATGGGCCCAACTATGTAAGTTAGCATCTTTGATTTCGGGAAACGTACCCCAGCATGTCTGTAACCATGCGCATTTTTTTTTGGACCCACTAAAGTCCCTGGAGAATTAAGGAAAATATAACATTTCAATACTTAATAAATGCATAAAACTTTCAGAATTATTGGTATACAGTAGAAATTAGATTTTTTATGTTCAAAGGCTATGAGACTATTTCACAAATATATGCCCATTGGGAGGCTACAGTGTGGCTAATCTAGTTACAGCACTACTCTAATGCAGTCTAATGTGGTCCAGCCCTCCCTGAACCACCAGCTTCAGTAATGCAAAATTGGCAGCAGCAGGATTGCGATAGTTTAATCAGCCAGGATCCACTTTCCAGTATTTTCCAGCAGCTTCGGCAGGCTGTTATGGGCCTGGGAGTTGTCTGATCCATTAATCTTTCTCCCTCTCAGCTTCGTAGACTGTAGTTTCAGAAGCAATGAGGAGAGTGCTCACATGAACCATCCGTCACTGGCAACAGAGATTGCTACATGAAGGTATGTGTACATGATTGAGTACGTCATATGCAAGCAAAGACAGTACATTTCAGTCTCAGGGTTATGAATGATGGATATATTAAACAGACATTGACATTAACAAGGCTGATTATATGTAAAATCAATTTACAATAACTGCACATTGTAAAGGATTATAAGCAAAATCATAAGAATAACCCAATAATGCATGTATTGGTTATTCTAACCAAATCATAGAAATGGTCATCCCTGGCTCTCCGTGTCTTCTAATTTTTGTAAAAATGTGTTAAAGTTGTCCCAAAATGTTGTTGAGTTGGTTTCCTGAAAAGCTTCACAGGGTGAGCAGCTGTTGCTCTGAAAAAGAGAAAAAAAAAATTGTATTTATCTTCCAGTATATATGCAGCATAAATAACAACCAACTGTGAATGCTTTACGCTTTACGTGCTGTCGTGTCACAAAGAAAAAAAAAACTTTGCATTGGTAACATTGTCTTTCCCAATAAAAGCACGGATATTTCCCAAGTTACCATCTTTAATTTGGTTTGTTTACAAAATAGAAGAGCAATTGAGCATTTTAATCAGTATGTTCCAGAAGCAAAACCTAAACTCATTGGAATAACCAATGCTAAACTGTTACATTAAGCATATTTTCTCTTTATGTTGATTGTTTTGAATAATACCCACCTGTGATTGAATGTCATTTCTCATTGGCTCCAGTACACTTAAGGACCGTTCACCTTTTGTCTCGTACAAAATTACCTCTGCCTCCGCAATGTAACAGAGGAGGGTTTTATTGAAGCATGCTATCTGTGGAATAAAAAGAGTTCCAAATGACTTGCAAAATAACACTTTCAGACTTCAAAGGAGTACTGTAACAATTTGGGAAAAAATACCCTTTGCCCAAGACGTTTGATACCATTTCCTTCCCTGTTCATCCACTGGATTGGCTCCTTTAGATAGCAATTTGTTTTAGCTGAGCAAGAACAAGCCCAAAGGATTCATAAGCCTAATCAAGGCGGAAAAAATAAACCTTAAAGTGCACCTATTAAGTGACTTTACATTGGTCATTCTTGTATTCTTGAAGTCTACTAAAAAAGGTTTAAATGCGTCATTGTTTAAAAAAAAAAAAAAAAAAAATTCTTGAGTTTTCTCACGCTGGCCATTTCCGCAGTACCAATCTGAGAAATGCTCTGTTGAGGTCTTGCTCCCGCTCACCTGAAAACCCCAGCATGCTGTGATTGGTCAACTTGATCACCCACTTGCAATTGGCCCACCGTTTGCATGTGTCGAAAATGTCATGCTCCTTACCGTAAATGGATTTCCACTCCAGAGTGTGAATGGGCTTCAGAAACAAATACCTGTGTAGCCTTGCGTGTGTAACCCACTTGATGCAACAGCGTGTCTAACTATCTGCTTGGCACAAAAATTTAATTGGTGACATCAGCAATTGATGAAAAAAAAATGGCCAGAAGCTATTGGGGCATTTCAGTCAGCTCTGGAGTTGTGTGTTTTGCGGCAGAGAGCACTTCTTCTGGAGATGACTTCAAATTGTTTTCCGACACTAACCTTTTAAATGCACATAAAAACGATTTGATTCACACTATGATATTAAAATAATGAAAAATCATAATAGGTGCACTTTAAACAGGGTTGCCACACTTTTTTACCAGTGATTTTTCAAAACCTTTCCATAATATTTAACGTAATTTCCATGACCGTTTAAAATAGGTAGGGCCTATAATAGCACAGAGCGCCATAATGAGCTTCTACAGTGTGCGAAGCCCTAAACAGTGTAGCAAAAATGTAGCATGGAGAATGGAAGGGAAGTTGTGTCCATCTACCACCTATCCTAGGGCATCACACAATGGCATTAGGCCCTATGGCACCATTCTTGTATTTTCTCAATTATATTTGTCAAACAAACAAATATAAATAACCAAATGCTATTTAAATGCCCAAGAAGGCAAAAACACTGAAGAGGTAACAAACAGATGGCATTTAATATATTCTGTGCATATTTGTGTTATCCACATGAACGCGGTCCAGAAATGCTATTGAAAGTCAAACGGTGTGATAAAAATGTTAAATGAACTTTAATGTTCGCTGATTGTTCCAAATGACTTTAAATACGGTGTTAATGCCTTTCATATGAATGCAAATTGAAGTATTTTTTCCCTATTGTGTGCTGAATTATGCTAAAGAATGTCCAAAAATGAATGATTAAAATGCCAATGACATTACTAAATCTACAGTATGCGGGTTTGAGATGAGAGCCCGCATACTAAACCCTAATATAGATTGTATTATCCTTGCTATTGTTTGCAGAATCTGGGGGATGTCATCGAGTTGGCTAAGTTTAAATGACGCTGGCCAGACATGGAACCATGAAAGACTGTAACCGAGGAAAGGTTTCATAGCAAAGCCAACCGAGGAAAAAATTCATAGAACAGCTGCCTTTTGTGAGATTTTCTTTTTGTATGAACGATATGCAAAATTGTCAGTGCATTCGTCTGTAGGAAGCTCCATGCTAATCGTAGTACTGAAAAAAATGTTTCTTACAAAGCTGCAAACTAGGTTTAGCCTAATTGTTCTCATTAATGTGCACAAACTTTTTTGAGAATATTTTCATTTTAGAATATCTGCACATCATACTTGTTCTGTTGGAAAAATACTTGAACTGTCCTCAGAAAGTTTTTACGAAGTGACAATAAAGGACCCAGGTTTTTGCCCACGGCATAACGTATACTTTTCTGGTGAACACGGTGAAATGAAAGCTTTCAGTGTACATGTAAAGAGAAAGTTAAGGTCGACGTCCACCTTTTGACCCCACAGTAGCCGCTAAACTTGATATTATTATCGAAGTGACTATTTGCACTTATTTAAGTGTGTCCAAGCAAAGAAATTGATCGAAATTCGCGTTAGCCGCACTTATAAGTGTGGCTAAGATGCACTTTGCTTATTTTTAGTGTGTCCAAAGCTAATTTTTTTTCTTGGCCAAACTTATTTTAAGCGGTACTTTTTCTAAAAATTGGAAGGGTCATCAACTGTCACACTTATAAGTGTGGCCAAGAAACATTATATGAAAAGCAATTGGTGGAGTTAATGAGGTTCCCCCCCCCCCAAGATCATCAAAATTACTTTGTCTCAAACGTAACAAATGCCACAGTCATGAACCAAACGTTGCGCATGTTCGTATGGAATTACTATTTTGAAATTTTGCATGATTATTGAAAAAATTTATTATGTGTTTTAAGCCGGAACTTGGGTCCTTTCCTTTCCTTTTGGTCCCATTTTCTTATAAAATCAAAAATTGGCATTGATAAGAACATGCATCACAATAATGTCGAAACAGACACGCTTTAAAAATACATAAAATATGTTATTTGGATTGAGAGAACTTTCAGGAGAATTTCAAAGCAAATAGTGAAGATATTTTTCGTACAATCCGTTCTGCCACAATCGGGAATCGGGTTTCTTTGAGGTCTAATCAATTTACGTGCATGACGTGTTCATCGACCTAAAAAAAAAAATTGAGTTTCGCAAGCGAACCTGAGTAATCAAACAAAAACAAAGCGGTGATGGAAATTAAATATTTTTGAACAGTGTATAATGCAGGAAAATGACTGAGAGAAATCAATTGGGCCATACGCGGACGTCGACCGTATATTAAAATAAAGTTCTGTGTTTGTATTGAAATTTTATTATATTCACATTATTTCATTCATTATTCTGATTGACATTAATGCTATTATTACACTAATTTGAAGCGAGGCAGTGGGAAAATTCAACTGCCGTTATTAGAAAAACGGTGCCCTTTAGGGGAACTGTGCAAGCCAAATTTTTGGGTGGGCACAGCTTAGCTATACTGTACAATAACTGCCCTTTAAATTCCGGTGAACAGCATACCCAGTAACCACGTGCATAGAGGGTACAACATGTGCGTCAGAAGGCAAAAAAAAGCATGTGCTCGATTCTTATTGGCTGTAAGCTAATGAGATAAAGTTGGTATTAAGTCCGGTGGGGGGAAAAAAATTTCTGCCCGCCAACTAGCTGCATATGTAACCTACTCGTATCACGAAACGTCATGCTAGTTTCAACAGATTCGCATTCGATTTTAAATAATAGCTTGTAGTTTTGCAGTAAACTCTAGACATCTTTTGGGAATTTAGTGAACATATTACAAGCATTAGGCAAAAAAGTGTATTTTCCAAACCTTTCCAAAACCGTTTGTTAATTCCATAACTTTTCCAGACAGGAAAACAGGTTTTTCAAATTTCATAACTTTTCCAGGAATTTCATGACCGCGGGAACCCTGTTTAAAGCAAATCCGAGGCAGTCAGAGCACATCATGTCTATTTGAAATAAAGTCTGAGATATAAAAAAAAAAAAAATTTTTTTTTAAAATGAGAGTTGCTACGGAGAAGTTTAACTATGCACACCGTTCCGTCTAGCGAAGTGATCTGTGCGCCGCAGAAGCTATAGTGAGATCTGGCAAGAAGTTCACTCACTTATTTGTGGACAAAACTCAGGTGACCAGCTAGGTGCATAGCTCATAAACATTACTTTAGATCATGGACAACCTAGTAAGAGAGGATGAAGATGATGAGCTATTGCTGGATCTACTATAATCGGAGAAAACCTAGCCTACTCAGAGCTACGCTAATGACTTTCATAGGCTTTAAGTCTTTATGCTGAACTAACACAAAATGCTTCCCAAAGGAACAAAATCTGTGGACGTGCAGAGGTGAAAGCAGTTTTGAATATTTTATCTCAGTGTGGGTAAGTTGAAAAAGGTATTTTGCCTAAAACCTTAAAGTATTCCATCAATGACAGACACAATGTCCATGAATATAATTGGTCTAAACTATCTGGACACAAACCATTTTCAAACAGTCAGAGATGGTAAACTAAAATTAAAACATTTGTTTTTTTAAAAAATCTAAATCTGTCCCAATATCTTTCACTTGAGTGTATATACTCTAAGTGTCTGCATTACAAAATTTTAACAGTTGCAACATAGAAAAGGAAACCAATCCAATGGCAGTGGCTAAAATGCACGGCCCAGCCAAAAAAAAGATCTGGATCTATCTAAGCAAATAAGGAAGAGTCTTCCATTAGGTAATTACAGTACAGATCAATAGGTTTCAGCAGGCAACAAGTTGTCTAACCCAAACTAATGCAGTGAGTGGCTTCGAATTTCATAAACAACCATGTCAGAAGACATATGCTGAGGTCATTCAAAAGATGTTATGCTGTCTCAGAAGGGCCAAATTATTGGCCTGCATCAAGAAAAGAAAACGACTCAGGAGAGTGCTGAAACTACTAAAATTGGGTTCAGACCTGTCCAACACATTATTAAAACCTTGAAGGATAGTGGTGAACCATCATCTTTGGGGAAGAAGTGTGGTTGAGAAAAAAATCTTGAATGATCATGTAAATAATTGGTAAAATTAAATTGTAAAAAGTCAACAGTAGAACTCACGGCCATGTACTATTGTGAAAGGAAGAGTATTTCCACATGCCAAATGCAAGGAGAACTCAAGGGATTGGGACTAAACAGCTGTGCGGCCTTAAGCAAACCACTTATCAATGGGGCTAATTTGAGGAAAAGGCTGAAAGGAGGTTTTGCAGGGTATAGGCAAATTTTCTCACGGCCCAATTTGAACCATCTTCTGGTTATATGTACCTCCTTGTGGGACTGTTCAGAGAATAGATTTGAAATGTGAAATTTGCGTACAGGAAGTGAACTGTGATCTATTTAGTGATTTCAAGATTTTTGAGGGGAGGAAGCCCTCAAAAAGTCTATATTTAAACCCATAAATGATTGTTCTGAAAAACCAGATGATTTTTAATGGCTACACAACAACATGACGGACATTTTGATAACAAACATAAGTATATATGTGAAAAACTGAAGAATATTCAGACAATTTTCCATTGAAAAATGCATCTGTCCTGATGCAAAATTTAAATTTCATCTTGAAAAACAACCAGGTTACTGTGAAAACACACTTTAGATATTTTCACAAAAGTTGCCTCATATAGTTGGCTAAATAATGAGCAAGTGTGGTTAAATTGTGACACTAGTAACATGGTATATTCAAGCCATTTTTATTATATACTACATATTTCTCAGAAAAACCATTTACATGTTTTCATAAACTGTTGCACATTATATAGCCATGGTCCTCAAATCACACCCTACAAGGTCCGCAAACTGGTGTTTTTCCACCCTCCCTTTAATTGGGAGTCAGGTGTTAACACAATCTGGCCAATCAGAGGCACCAACTGTTCATTTACTTGCCTGGGATAACATAAAACCTGGGCTGGAATTGGATTCGAGGTCCAGATTTGAGGATCCCTGTTATATAGGTTGTATACAGACCTTAGAGACATATAGAAAGTCATATATGAACTTTTATTTGTTGACCTTCGTACTGACCTTCAAAGGTCAAATTTGAGCGAGTGAAAATTTAGTGACTTGTATCACTAAAACGGTCACAGATGGAGCCTAGGTTTGTGTTACTGACATCTAGGAAGTCACATATGAACTTTCATTTGGTGACTTTCAACTTGACCTAAAGTGACCTATGAGGGTCAAACTCGACAGTGAAATTACAATGACTTGAATCACCAAAATGGTCACAGATTGAGCCAAGGTTTGTATAGAGACATTTATAAAGTCATATATGAAGTCCATTTGCTGACCACAACTTGACATTCTGACAATATGACAATTGACATATTGAATACACGTTAACATATTATAATGACTTGTGTAAAATAACTGCTTCAGAGCTTAGGATTATATTACAGAAGATCTTATAAATGTATGTGAACTTTTATTTAGTGACCTTGACAATGATTTTCATTGATTCAAATGTCAAACCTCACATGAAATTTTCATAACTTGTATCATCGCTGTAAGAGCTACAGGACCCTTGGTCCTCTTTTTAAAATTTTACAATTGCAGTTGTGGTTGGAACAAACATCAGCATACACAATGAGGCGCCAGGATCGAGTTTGAGAACCACTGCTCTAGTCAAGTTATGTCTCAATAGCGACATTTTGTGCTTTGGCATTTCAATGGAATGAATGCTAACATACTTTGCAGTATAGCCTAATGTACAACAGTGAATGATTTTATATGCATATATAGCACACAGGAAGTCTGTGAAGATAAATTTGCATTATTTTACATTTTGGGGTATATATTACTTGATAAGGGAGGCTTTTATTATACACTCAGCAACAAAAGTTTCTGTGACACCATTTATGTGTATGTTATAAATGACACGCAAAGATCTCAATGCAATCAATATGTTTATTTAACAGGAGAAACACTGACTTTTCAGTGCCAACGTCACTCAAAACGAAAAATGTCATTTTCATGCGTCATGAAGCACTTGTCTGACGTCTAACCAATTGTGACCTTCACACTTCAATACCGGGTGTGACTTCCTCGTGCCATGATGCAAGCAACGCATCTCCGGCGCATGGACCGAATCAGATGTGCCAGAAATTGCTGTGGGATGTCATTCCAAATCTGACGTAGACATTGTCGCAATTCCTGGAGTGTAGCTGGCGGGTTATCCAACCGCCGCAAACGTCGATCCATCTCGTCCCAAAGATGCTCGATTGGGGACATGTCTGGGGATCTGGCTGGCCATGGCAGGACATTGACATGTTGTTGCATCAGATAATGCTGTACAATCCTTGCAACGTGTGGTCTGGCGTTATCATGTTGCAGCGTTATTCCGGGACCATGTTGCATCAAAAACGGTACCACCAATGGCCGTAGCACTTCATCGCAATATCTTTGACCTGTCAGATTTCCATCAATAACAAGCAAATCTGATCTGTTTCTAGCCGTGATCCCTCCCCAAATCATGACACTACCACCTCCAAAACGATCAAATTCCTGAACACAGTTGTTGGCATAACGTTCTCCACGTCGACGGTATACACGTAAACGACCATCACATCGGTTAAGCATGAATCTTGATTCATCAGTGAAGAGTACAAGATCCCACTGACGTTGGATCCACCGTCGATGTTGTTGTGCCCACTGTAGACGCAGTCGTCGGTGTTGTACTGTGAGTATTGGACGTCTTGCTGGCCGACGTGGGACAATGCCAAAATGACGGAGATGGCGACGGATTGTCTGTGCAGACAGTCGCCTCAAACCAGGTATCGTTCTTGCAGTTATGGTTGCAGGTTGGAATCGATTTCGGAGATGGGTTGTTCGAATCCAGTTGTCCTGTCTGGGAGTGGTTACTCGTGGACGGCCGCTGCGAGGACGGTCTCTGACATGTCTTGTCTGCTGATGACGCTGCCATAAGTTCCAAATGGTGTTTCGGTGGACATTCAGGCGATGAGCAACTTCCCTCTGCGAGGTTCCGGATTCAATCATCCCAATGGCCCTCCACCGATCATTTTCAGACAGTCTTGGCATTTAGAGGGTAGAGTTCCTGATCCGAAATGGCTGTGTTTTCGATAAGTGATGCTTCCGTCGTTCATCAGGCACAATGTGAACATTCCAAAAATTCTCCTCTTTTATTGCCATCCACAAGCATGATTTACGCACATTTTCACGTGCAAAGTCATTTTCTCGCATTTTCATGATTTCCATTTCAATGTTGTGTTTACGTGTACTGTTTCAGTCTGATATCACCATGTATGACAATTTCATAATTGCGTTATGAAAAATAATTAACAATATTGGTGTCACAGAAACTTTTGTTGCTGAGTATATTTCTATAGCCAAATCAATTTCTGGTAGTTTTTTGTTTAGGTTGGAAACCTAATGGATCTAGGTACTGGTAAGGGTTGTGCTTCGTACAGTGGTAAGGTGCACAGAGGACAGGAAGTTGAGGACTGGACTCAGGTGCAAGGACGGACTTGGTTGTATTTATGATGCCTTCTACGCAGCAGGGAGGCACACACAAAACAATACAAAACAAATAGGAAGCAAGGTTTCTTAATAATGCTATTATTAATACAAACACTGGGATTTAACTATAGGAACAACGTACTACTAAAATAGAAAAAAGAAAAATAGAAACAAGGTTCCTTAGACATAAGGTGAAAGTGTTAGAGAGTTAGATAATATACACGCAATATGCAGAGAGTAAGTCTACACAAGGCTAGGAATACAACACAGGCATGTGGTTTGCAAGACTTTGCAAAGACTCAAAACGATTCAAAATAAATTTTTTGTTTGTTTCACAGAATGTCCCCACAAAAATGCACATTTTAGAAAAATGCACTAGATGCTGAAAGGCACATATTATAATGTTCTTTGCACTGAGATGTAGACAGTCCTACCTTGAAATTTAATAAGCTAACCTATTTGGTTCTTTCTGTAGGCAAATGTTATTGTGGCCTATTTTGGATTTTTGCAGTAAAACTTTAAAATACAAACATACAAACTATAGCATAGACTGTAAAAAAAATAAGTGATTGGGGTGTTGCTACATAATTGACCCTGCAAAGGTACCAGTGCAGGTATGAATTGGACTTTTACAAAACTCATGTGTCATATTTGCCAATATTCTGCGTTCAGTCAGCTATTATTCAATTATATTCTAAATCAAATTAGGGTTGTATAACATTTTTACGACTCCATCAGTCAAAGTCCCTAACTTTGCAGGCACAATCAATGCATTTTCCTATCAAGGAACTCGCACAAACGCTCCAACTGGTACATCTAGTAAGTTTTTTATTATATACAATAATTTTGATAGGACATTCTTATCACATAATTGGTGCTGACGAAACGCTAAACGGTTGCCTGAATGAAATATAATTGATTTGACCTGAAAACCTGATCTGAGTTTAATGCTACTTTTTAGCAGAGTTACAATTGTAACTCCTGCGGTTACAATTAAAATTCAAATGCGCTTCAGTTGTAACACCGGACAGGGTTTGCTTTCAGTTATATTACTCAAGACCTGTTTTATCAATTGAAAAACTTTAAGTGGTTCATGATTGCAGACATGTGTTGATTCTTTGCCGGAAAATATCACATATGTAGATAAAACGATCTCTTAACAATAGAGTGAAAAGTGAAAAACGTTGCAATTGAGGCGGCTCTCCCCTACGATAAAGATGAGAAAAGGTGGGGTTCTTATAGATTTATAGTCCGTTTTCTTTGAGGTTCCGATAATTGGGCAGCTCTCAGAGGAATAGTATTTTGTTGATTGCAGCAAATGCTCAAAACTGATTCAAAAACTTAACTGGTGACACCTGCCCAATGTACTCCAGCAACGACCATAGGCTTATCGATGCAATGCCTCAAATATGAGTCTGTGTCAGGAACAGTGTACGGTCACGAAGCCGACTGTTTTTGGGGGCTAATAACGTCGGGCATCGTACTCACTCTGTGTGCGTTTCCATTACCCTTCGAAATGTGCAAAATCTAATTAGCGAAATAAAAAAACTGGTAAAAAAGTCATTATTAATATAATAAGCCTTCCTACTACATTGTTACCAGTGAAAGAATTGCTTGAAATTTTGTGCAAATGAACTTGGCATACTGCACCTACTTTTTACCAAATATTTAGCATGGATCAATTTGGGAACTATATTAATTTTAATGTTAGACTTTCAATTTGTGATGAAAAAAATGTAGTCAAAATATTCTTTTTACGGCTTCAATTCCTCCTGGGTCTCATACTTTCAAAGCAATTAAGCCATGTTTGGTGTCAAATTGTTCCTTGGGATGGCAGCAACGATAACAGTTATCCATTTTAGAACGAGCACTGTGATAATTGGGAGTTTTTGATTTATCCCCATATGTTGGTTTTAGGGGGTGCTCATCGAAATTTGGCCATAAACTGAATAATTCAGAGAAAAATTATGTACAGGGTAGGGTTTGATGAAAATTTGTCCCTTGGGGAAATAGAGACTTGTACATACATTTAGACTTGTATGATAACTCTCCAAAATGATAACTGCATTTATACATTTTTCAAACATTCTTGTGAACATGAATATCACCTTTCAGTTCACTAAGTGCTTTCAGATAATGTTTCTTAAATAAATGCAGCAACAACTGATAGTCTGTTCAGGTAACTTTATTTGGGCGTGTAAATATTCAGAAAAGTATCATGGTACTTTGTGTGGCTACAGTTGTGACCTGCGTGCCTAAATTTTGTAGCCTGGCACCGCCAGCCTTCATACCTCCACTCAATTTCATTTTGCTTCACCGCTCAGTCTGGTGACTCGGAGCTCTGCCTCGTTTACCATGGCAGAAAATACGCCGGACCAACCAGCGAACAGAAGGCGTGGCCGAGAACCATGATGTAACAGCTGCGCCAAGTTTGAAATTGTAGTCTCTGAAATCAACAATGGCTACGAACATAGATGCACGGGAGGCCATTCACTCTGTCGTGGAGAAAATCCCAGGTATCAGCGACTTATAGCTACAACAAGATGAATGTTTGGTTAGCATTTTGAATGGAAATTATGTTGTAGTACTACTCCCTACAGATTGTCAGATCTATTCAATTGCCATCATGAAATAGGCACCCTGAGACAGCCGAACCACCTAATCTAGCTTGAAGCTTCTAGTGTTACATTGCCCGCAATAAGTTTGCAGCAAACTTTTTAAAAGCCGTGTTTTTGTTCGTGTCACAAGACCTATTCATTGTTATGTTATTATCCATGAATGAAATGGCTGCTTAGAGCCAAACTATGTTGCTATAAAGTTAGATAGCGAGCTTGGTAAGATGTCAGCGCAAGTATGGTTAACAGTTCAGTTTTTGTGTCAACGCAGATTTTTTCCTGATGTAAATAATGCGTTATTCTCGCCAATTCTGCCGTTGGTTTCGGGTCTCTTACATTTTTTTTTTTTAACAGCAGCAGTATCTGCAGGAAAAACAATTGCCGAACAGTTTGTTGTAAAGAGAACAGAAAGAGCACCTTTGGTTCTTTTAAGTGAATGTGTGAAGACTAAAATTTGGTAGATGGGCATATGTATGGGTACAGTATTAACGTTATTGAACTGATAAGTCAATTTTCGCTGCATTCCTGGTATGAAGAACTGTCTCAACAGCAGAAGTACTAGGCGGCTGAGCCGGCGCATAATATACGTCATCGCCAAACGTTAGCGATTAGTTGACTGGTACACCAATGATTTTAAACTTGAGACAAGCGCCTACGCACCAGGAAGTAAACACTTGTCAATGAGAAATGGCCAGACTGTGTACGAAGCAAAGTGAAATAGCAGAGTCTGGTTTTACCAGGCTATAAAGTTTGGCCTGCGCGCCCAACTTTTTCAGGTTGGGAGTGCATGCGCTCCTTGGTCCAAAAGTTAGTCTGGAGGGTTGTTCCAGGGCTAATATCCCTCCCTTTATTGAAAACCAATTAATCCTGGCTAATTCTAGATGGTTTTCCTTTATTAACATGTTTTCCAATTCAAGAATAATCAATTGGCAATTGAAGACATGGCTTCTCTCCCACATGTGTTCTATAAGCAACAAAATAATGGGCTACATTCAGTTCAGAAAGATAATTAATTATAATTAGGTCTATGCACCGGCACTCGGTGACGGCATTTCAGAACTCTTCAGTGATTGATTTTGGTGACTAGTACGCACACCTGTTTTTGCAGCACGGTCACGCAACTCATTGTAAAAAATAGACAGCTGTCTAATTTGGGAAATGTAAACGGACAAAACCACTTACTAGTCACCAAAATTACCTTCATTCTGAAATGCCGTCCTCGAGGCGGTTGGCCCTTTCGTATACGGTCGTCATGTTCCCAAAAGGTCGTTATGCTCTCAGAGATTTAAAAAAAAAAAAAACTAGAGAGGCCAATGTCATTGGCTGAACCAAAGTGTACACGGCAGAATTGCTCTGCCATCTTGTGTATGTATAAATGTCCAATGAGGCACATGTAGCCTAAACGGTACACATGGGTGTTGACAAATTATTATATTTTGGGTGGGGGACCCCGTGTTCTTTTTTATCTTTTCACACTTAAAAATGACACAAATAAAGAATTGTAAATCAACAATATTTACGCTCCATTATTTGGCAAAGCTAAAGAATAAGCTCTGCGATTGCCTTACCTTTATATTATCGCTCAGTTACCTATGTTTTCGTTTCATTCAAAGAAAAAGCGTTGGCATGTAGTTGTGCCTGTGAGTCTGACTCAGGTCTATACCTGAAAGAAACTAGTCGTTGTATGAATAAATTAATTTATGCTTTGAGTATTACAATCGGAACAACTTCATTCAGAAGTGTAAGCCTACCTTCTTGTTGTCTTCATTTAATCCGTCTTTGCCTAGACACAATGGATAAGAGGATGATTTTGCGTGTTGCCCCAAGTGGGATCAACGTAGAAGTCTCAAAACTAAAGAGTGTAAATGAACCCGTGCCAGTTTCAGTTTCCGCGAATTTACTGTTAATAATAAACGAATAAACTGATTTTGCCAGGTAATTTAACTGGCACCTTTCGGCCAGTTATTTTAACTGTAATTTTTCAATAGGTTTACCACAGAGTTCAGTGCATGTTCAGTGTAAACCACGGTTAAATGCGTGAAGGACTCCTCTTACACTTAAAATGACAAGGAGACAATGCGTTAAGTTAACAGTTAAATTAAATTAGTTTATAGCAGTGTAGAAAAGCCGACACTGAGAGCATGACGACTTTTTGGGAACATGAGGACCGTATACGAAAGGGCCAACTGCGTTGTTTAGTGCTGGTGCATAGAGCCGTGTTCAAACTGCAAGTAATGTAGCTAACGTAGCAATGACTTCTCAAAACGCACAAATGTTGTGCTGTACACATCAGCTTTCTTTTTGTCATCAGGCTTCACAAGAAAAATGACATAACATAACATCAGACACTCCTGCGAAGGAGGCATGGCGACCTCCGGCTTAAACAGACTCCGGGGAAGGACAGCCCAGAAATAATCAGCCAGCTGGGTAAAAAATCCGATGGGGAAAGAAAACTATGTCGTCAGGTACGAGAGTAATAAAAAAAAGCACATACACAAACCATGACAGGCCCCCCCCCCTCCCCAAAAGGGACGGCCTCAGACGTTCCCCAAGAACCCCTTGCACGGAACTCGGAAATAAGGGCAGGGACCCAACAACACTCCTCGGGACCGTATCCCTCCCAATCTACCAAAAACTGGAATCCCCAACCCACACGCCTCTCGGCCACAAAACGGCGGGCCACCCTCAATCATCCGTGGCTGGGGAGGGGATTTGTCGGCAGGAGCCAGGACGCTGGTGCTAACAGGTTTAAGCCTGGACGCATGAAAGGCAGGATGGATCCACAAGGATCAAGGGAGCCTAAGATGCACAGTGACAGGGTTAATCTTCCACAATATCTTACGGGCCAATAAAGCGAGGGGCAAATTTCTGAGATTCAACTCTCAAGGGGAGATCCCGAGTGGAAAGCCAAACTCTCTGGCCCACTCGATAAGATGGCGCTTTCTGTCAGCCGCAGATTTCTGACTACGCCCAGCCCACAACAAGGAGGAACAGACCTTAGTCCAAACAGAGCGGCAGCGTCGAAGGAAGTGTTAAACTGGGGGCACTTCTGACTTCTTCTCAGACTCCAGAAACTGATAGGCTGATAACCTAACTGGGCCTCGAAAGGAGAAAGACCAGTAGAGGAGTTACACAATGAGTTATGGGAGTATTCAGCCCATGCCAAAAAATGACTCCAGGACGCAGGAATATCAGCCGCTAAGCACCGAAGAGTATTCTCTAAGGACTGATTAGTACACTCAGTCTGGCCGTTAGTTTCAGGATGAAACCCTGACGATAGGCTCACCATAGCCCCCAACTGTTTATAAAAAGCACGCCAAAATTTGCCGGGAAACTGAGGACCCCTGTCAGAAACCACATCAAGGGGGAGACTATGCAGCTGGAACACAGGATTGACAAGGAAGGAAGGCTGTCTCCCGCGCAGAAGGCAGTTTAGGCAGCGCGATATAATGAGCAGCCTTAGAAAAACGGTCGACCACGACCAAGATGACAGTATTGCCATCAGACAGGCAGGCCCGTGATAAAATCGAGCGCAACATGGCTCCAAGGGCGTTTGGGTACAGGCAGTGGGCGTAACAGGCAAGAGGGGGGGAGATGGGACACCTTATTCCTATCACAAGTGCTGCATGCTGCCTCGAATTCCCGAATGTCCTTCATCATGCTGGGCCACCAAAATCGTCGGGCTAAGAACTGCTTGGTTCAATGGGCCCCAGGGTGACCTGCCAGACGAGGAGAGTGTCCCTACTGGAGAACCTGCGAACGAACCGCAACGGGAACAAATAAACAACAGGGCGGTTTCCCACCAGGACCGGGATCAGTTCTTAAGGCCTCTTGTACCACTGGTTCCACGTCCCACTGGACGGGTGCCAAAATCTGGTCAACCGGAATGACCGGCTGCGGCACAGAATCACGGTCGAAACGATTGTAAATCCACAATAAGGCATCCGGCTTAATATTTTTGAGCCAGGGCGGTAAGTTAACGTGAAGTTAAAACGGTTAGAAAACAACGACCACCGCGCCTGCCTGGAATTACGTCCCTTGGTCTACTGAATATACTGGAGATTTTTATGATCAGTCCAGACTAGAAACAGATGTTCAGACCCTTCCAGCCAATGGCGCCACTCCTCTAATGCCAGTTTAACAGCTAACAACTCCCTGTCACCGATGCTGTAATTTCACTCAGCAGCTGACAATGACCTGGAGAAGTAGGCGAATGGGTGTACCGTATTGTCCCGACGGGGGCGCTGGGACAAGATAGCACCCACTCCAACCTCCGAGGCATCAACGTCCACCACAAATGGGAGGGAGGGGTCGGGCTAGTCTGAGCGAGTCTCTTTAGCTCTTGAAAGGCAACCTCGGCAGCTGGCGACCAGGCGAAAGAAGGGGAGGTCTTTCTTTTAGTGAGGGCGATAATGGGAGCAGCTATCCCGCTAAAAATTCCGGATAAACCTCTTGTAAAAATTGGCAAATCCCAGGAAACGTTGGACCTCTTTGGCATTTTGGGGGGCAGGCCAATTCCTGACTGCTGCCACCTTGTCAGGGTCCATGCGGACCAACCCCTTAGAAACAATAAAACCAAGAAATGAGACCGTCTTGGCGTGAAAAACGCATTTCTCGGCTTTGACAAAAAGCTTAGCTTTGAGAAGGGCCTCCAGCACCTCTCTGACATGTTGTATGTGCTCGGAGAGAGTTAAAGAAAAAATTTAAATGTCTTCAAAGTAAACAAAGACGAATTTCTCCAATATCTCTCAGAGGACATCATTAACGAGTGCCTGGAATACAGAGGGGGCGTTAACCAATTCAAACGGCATAACCAAATATTCGTAGTACCCGTCATGCTTATTAAACGCTGTCTTCCACTAGTCTCCATCTCGTTTCCGAACCAAGTTATATGCATTCCGCAGGTGCAGCTTAGTAAAAAACGACGCCTCCTGCAAGCGTTCGAATGCGGAATTAATCAAAGGAAGTGGGTATTGGTTTTTAATAGTAATATTATTCAGGCCCCTGTAATCAATACAAGGTCTCAGGCTACCATCGTTTTTTTCCACAAAAAAGAACCCCGCCCCAGCGGGGAACGTGGATGGTCGAATAAAACCATTGACCAGGGCTCCCTGGATATATTCCCGCATGGCCTTCCGTTCAGGACCTGACAGTAAGTACAATGACCTTCCTTGGGGGAGTGGTGCCAGCCTGGAGATTGATCTCGCAATCGTAAGGGCGATGAGGAGGTAAAGAAGAGGCCCGTTGTTTACTAAGAACCCTCCGCAAGATCAGTATAAGCAGTAGACCCGTTATGAGGCAAACAAAAATTCAAAGCAGCCCCTAAATTCTCAACCTGTTCGGACCCAGCCATATCAATGATAGTCTCTAGATCGGAGCCAGTCGGAATAACAATCATCCTCTGGCTATCGGCAGTCAAATTGAGCGGCCCCCTTCTCTAGATTGGGAGGGCAGTGTGGGATAATCTCCCCTGAATCGCTCCAGGCATCACTTTCTCTCATGGATTGATGTCCAGGCCAACAGATAGAGCTATCCATACAGTGGGATCTACAATCAGAACCCCACTGCGCAACAGGGTTTATTACCCTGTTATTATCTTTATTACCGTAAAGGATACGAGGCTTGTGTTTTCATAACCAAGAATGTCCTAAAACAACTGAGAACATGGGGGAACTGATAAAAAAAAAAGGATTTCCTTAAAGTGTCCACTAAGGGAATTGAACATAGACAAAGGTTCAGATATTTCGGATATAACTAGAAGGGAAAGGAGCTCGCGTTTCTGAATACACGAAAAACTTAAGTGCCAGAAACGAAGCGAGCAACCTGAAAGGAAAAGAAATCTCAATAAAAGAGAAACTAACAAGGCACTAGACAATTGTGCCAAATAACTTAAAGAAGCAAAGCTTCCCAGAAACAAAGATGATATATATATATAGGCAAACCCTGACTAAAGAATTCTCCGGCCGAAGCAAGCGACATAACATCAGACACTCCAGCGAAGGAGGCGTGGCGAGCTCCGTCTCAAATAGACTCTGGGGAAGGACCGCCCAGGAATAATCAGCCAGCTGGGTAAAAAATCAGATGGGGAAAGAAAACGATGTTCTCAGGGATGAGAGTAACAAAGAAAGCAAAAAGCACATACACAAACCATGACAATCTTGGCTTGAAACTCTTGTGACGTCCAATATGCGACGAAAATAAATGTCCCGTGTCCCTACTTTGATAATACAAATATCTCTGTCTTTGATAATCATTGAATACATCACAGATAATGTAAGTCCACAACACCAAAACATGTATAACATATCTATATATTTTATAGATCTTTGAATTTGGAAATTTTTCATATTGGGCCTTAAAACTGGCAGTATTACATTTTTTCACACTGCTCTAAGTGTTACAGGGCTTACGTACAACACACACTAAGGCTTACTACACTATTTCATTCTATAATATAAAGTTTCCTATTTCTTTCTAAAGACTGTCCTTGGATTAAACGATTGGACTGTGGCATCGTCACGTGGGTGGTCCATGGAATGTTGGACATTACCCAGAAACACTTGCTGTCTCAATGACGATATCAACAGCTGAATAAAATTATCGTTGTTTGTTTTATGAAGCATTTTCCAAAAAGAATGTTCAATTAAAATGATGAATAATGTACCATGATGACATCGACTTGCCAGCACCATGACTGAGAAATGAATGCAGTTGCACTGGTATATATATCCCATAGCACATGACAATATTTAGATACTTAAAGGCTTTGGGTTGCAGGAGTATCTAGCAATTAGTGGCATTTATTCTGACTTTATGCGAGGGGCACCAGCGCCTTTGCTCTTGCTGCATCGTCTACTGATACACCACTGTGATAATATAGTTTGTGATATTTTTGCCCGTTTTAAACTTTTTGTCCAGTAGACAGTGAGCAGATGAAGCCTCAAGAAGCGTCACCCATTAGTGAACCACTTCGGGAGAATAATGATGGGAACGGCAGTTCTTTTCACTGTATTGAATCCCTAGAATCAGTTCGTTAAAATGATTACTTCAAAAGATTCATTCACCGAATCGTTCAGTGCTTTGCAGGAGCCCTGACTGCATAGTGCATTGTTCTCCGACTCCCTGAACTGATAACCAGTCAAACGATCTGTCATTCAGGTCATGATTCAGCCCTTGCCTGAGGTTCACATTCACTCTGTTAACACGTTCACTGACTGAGGGATGGTGCGTTCGTTCACGGCCCATAGTACACAGTCATTTGCGGGAGACGCAGCTTTACTTTGAGTGCAGAGACATGCGGGGAGGGCAGGCAGTGACTTTTCCTTTTTATCACTAAATGTTGTCATCCTGTTTCCACATACTATGCCTGATTGACAATCAATTTAAAATTTTAGTTTAAAACCAAACAATTAAGACCTAGCCTAAGCTATATGTAGCCGGTAATGATTAAGAGGTGATAGTGACAAAAAGGTAAATTTCCGTTTACGCTTTGATTCTAGACTTCATCAGAAAGAAACTCAATTCCCTCCGTAATTCCGTATATCGCTTTGACCTTTTGTGTATTGGTTTTTGAAAGAAGACTGGAAATAAACCCCCTATTTTTTTTTTTTTGTTTTGAATGGCATTAACCTCTTAAGCCCCAGCCTCTTTTTTAGGTTTCTGTTTGAAAATGACATACCCAAAATGAAGAGAGTATATCTCTGTTTGTGTAGCATGAAGTATCAGAGAGGGAGAATGGAAATGTGGAGAGAGGGTTGATTTTCTGACGCTACTTGGATTTTGATATTTGAACATTAATATGCTTGGCGTTTGAGTTGTGCTTGGTGTATGTAATGACTTATATGTGCTTGTAGCAGAGGCTCTCCTGTTTCATTTGATGTGTAATATGACTATATTGCCACTTACTTAGCGCGGCGTTGTAGGTATTTTGCTGCGGTGAGTCTCAGGGTCCCCCAATTGGGGGACCCTGGAGTTTAATTAATAAGTACGTATTTAAGGTGGAAAACATTATCGTAAACATATTGACCACACATTGAACGCCATACAAAAAAGGTTTTAATACTTGTTAATGGCACTGCTTAGCTTCCTATCAGCAAATATGAACAAATTTACTGTCTCATGGGCATTTTAAGTTTGATGCACTGAGCAATAATGTTGTGGCTGAAACTGGCACGCCATTCTGCCATCTAGTCTTGTAAATTAGTCAATCAATTGTCAGATTGCTAATCAAGCAAATTAATAATGAGATATCGTTTGTTTATCGGTGAGGATTTCAGCCTCCCCTAACTGACCTCCAACAGCACGTAACTGTTTGAGCGGCAGTTCACACTGTGTGCAGTACGCAAGTGAGTGACACAGCGCCACTTTCAGCACAGTCCGTGAACGAGAATCAGCGACAGTTCTCTGTGTGTAGTAGGTTCGCGAGTCATGAGTGAGTGGCAGCGCGAACGTGAATCATGCTGACTGCGTCGTTCGCCGAAGATTCGCGAGTGAGTCAGAGTGACATAACTCAGCAGTTCCACTCCCAGCCGGCGCGCTTGCGGCTGAGCTTATCTGAACTGAGAAAGAAACAAATCAGTTCATGAAGTGATTCCATTCAGTACGTTCACTCAAAAGATTGGTTCGTTTGAACGAATCGTTCGCAAACGACACAACAGGAGAAAGCTTCAATGCTCCATGAGGCTTTGTACCATTTTATCATTAACCTAAGTTACATGCACCACCCCTCTCTAAGTCTGTACCCCTACCTGGCCCCCCCCCATTTGGTGATGGGTCTCACCATCCTCAAAACACCAAACGAGGGAATATTGCTTGGAGGAACGGTACTCCATCCTTGCAAAAAAAATTCATAGTTGTGGACCCCATGTCAAGGCACTGATCTGGCAGCTTGTGGAGGCCCAACAACTTGTGAAGGCTTCTGAAGATTGATTATGATTGATTTTAACATTAAATTAACACCTGTCTGTGCGTGCATCTTTATATATACATATTTTTTTCATGAAGATTTTCACAGAGGAACCAAATATAAATGCCCCACAGTGGCCTCTGCTTACCTTATCCACCACAAACCAGTCACATCTGGACAATGAATATACTTACACTGATTGTTTCGTAACCAGGTGTGTAATACATGGCATCGGATTTCTGGGAAGAAAGCATAAACAAATCTTAATGTAATGATGCAATATAGAGTAATAGGTAAATGTTAGGCACTGTGCCCTCCGCTAATATAGGCACACTAGTTAAATACTGGCTGAGGACGCTATGAAAAAAATGTCTTTTACTTAAAATACTAACCGAACTCTAATCTTGAATTCAAAGAAAATGACTTGGAAAAATATTCTGATTGTAAGTATTTTCCCCAAAACTTTTACCACAAGTGCACCCCAGGAAAAGCCTACAAGAATAAGCTTACACTTATGTGTCCCATTCATATTTTATGTTTTTAGCTGCGACCAAGCAGCTCTATGAACACTTCTGTCTGTCCGTCCGTCTGCGACACCTTTTTCACCATGTTCCTATTGTGGTATCATCATGAAATTTTCAGGAGTTATTGACCTTCACCAAAGTGATGTCCATGCACAAGGTCGAGGTCAAAGGTCAAAGGTCAAGTTCACAGAGGTCATGACCTTGTTTGCGGGTTTTCGCGCTGTAACTCCAGTTAGAATTCATGGAGCGCTATGAAATTTTGGGAATAACTTCTAGGCATACAGGAGGTGTTCCCTATTCTTTTTCAAGGTCATCCGTCAAATCCCAAGGTCACACAGGTAAAAAAAGTGTCACTTTTGCCCGATTTGACGGTTTTCGCACCGTAACTCAAGTTTAATTCAATGAATGGCTATGAAATCTTACAACAAGCTTCTTGGTATAAAGGAGGGGTTCCCTATTGATTTTCAAGGTCATCTGTGAAATCCCAAGGTCACACCGGTCAAAAAGTGTCGATTTTGCCCTGATTTCACAGTTTTCGCACCGTAACTCGAGTTTAACTTGATGGATGGCTATTAAATCTTACAACAAGCTTCTTGGTACAGAGGAAGGGTTCCCTATTGATTTTCAAGGTCATTTGCCAATTTCGAGGTCACACTTGTACAAGAAACCACCAGTCATGGACACTAGGCCATGTGACGGATGCTAGGCCAGGTCGCAGCTATTAGATCCCTCTGATCTACTTGTTAAGTTCCTTCTATGATAAGGAAAAAAGTATATTGTCAACCATGACTGCTAGTATACCTGAGTTATAAATTTTAAGTGATGCATTGGCTAATTTTCTTCAGTCATCTAACTCCGTGGCCTAGACAAAGAATTGGCTGATATCGCTCAGTCATCCATCATCGTGGTTAAAGACTAAAGAATACTGAAATTTTGCGCATCGTGAAGTCATTGAGCTTCACAAATGTGGCAATTGCTAAAAATTAAATGAATAAATAACGGCACCCTAAATTATTATCGTAAATAACATCTAACAAAATTAAACTAGGTATTAAATTCCACTTAAGTTAGTATCTAAGGGTTAAGGAACTATATTGAGCCATTACATCACTTCCTGTTTCAGGAGGGTATAAAACTGATGAAACGCGCATTCAATATCCCTTAATCAACACCAAGAACAAAACTTTAAACCGTCAGTTCAAAAGAGGCAAATGGTCATAGACCTTCATAAATCTGGTACTCGCTTCAAGAAGATTCACAAACGATTGAATATGCTACTGAGCAGTGTCAGGGCAATTATTTAAAAAGATACAGAACTGTCCCCCCGCCGGGATACTGAAGAGGATGGTGATCTCCAAGAATCACTGTGAAGGATTGCAGGCCTTGGTGGCAGAGTTGTGACCAAGTCATCATGTCCAAGTCAAATCAAGTCACTGGTCATTAGTTCAAACTCAAAGCAGACAAGGGAGAGCAATGAGGAGTGAAGGGGGCAGGGGAACAAATTAGACAATGAGCCAATTAATTAACAAGCAGAGTGGGGAAAGCTGAGAGAGTGAAAAGCTTAGATACATTTAGGATCAGAAAGGGTCAATGTCAACATGAAATGCAGCACATGGCTCTCTCAGCTTAGCTAGCTCATTGTCTAATTTGTTCCCCTGCCCCCTTTCACTCCTCATTGCTCTCCCTCGTCTGCTTTGAGTTTGAACTCATGACCAGTGACCTGATTTGACTTGGACATGATGACTTGGGTCACAACTCTGTTTGGTGGCATCTTGGCGTCACCAGGTTCCAAAAAGCACCAACAGCTGCCACCTCCACAACCACAGGTTCTTTGGAAGGGTTGCCATAAGAAAGCCTTTTCCAACCAGAAGACACAGAAGGAAGCGCTTGAAGTTTGCCAAACGTCATTTAAATTATGAATGGAACAAGGTACTGGGCCATTCTCTGAAATATGAGCCTGGAAGGGCAATTTTTCAAATAAGCTCCATCAAATAACTAGAGCATTTATTTCTAACAACTATTATTCTAGTTAAGATGGCAAGCCAATTTCAGAACAAGAGTTGTCAGAAAGACAACAAAGCTTGCTGGGGGGCAAGGTTAAAGTTTTTCTGCGTGCGGACGGACGCGGACGCCGGGGGTACGACAATAGCTCTCCGGACGTTATTCGTTCCGGCGAGCTAAAAAGGTCAGGTAAAGGTCATGGTCAAGGTCACCAGGTCAAAATTTCGGCATCAGTACGTAGGTCTTGCACCAAGGAGTATACATGCAAAGTATGAAAGCCCTATCTCTCATGGTTTAAAAGTTATAGACAAGGTTAAAGTTTTTGTTATGGGCAAGGTTAAAGTTTTTTAAAGGTCGGGTAAAGGTCAAGGTCAAGGTCATCAGGTCAAACTTCGGCATCAGTAGGTAGGTCTTGCACCAAGGAGTACACATGCAAAGTATGAAAGCCCTGTCTCTCACGGTTCAAAAGTTATTGGCAAGGTTAAAGTTTTCTAAAGGTCGGTCAAAGGTCAAGGTCACAAGGTCAGAAATTTTGGCATCGGTAGGTAGGTCTGGCATCAAGGAGTACACATGCAAAGTATGAAAGCCCTATCTCTCTTGGTCCAAAAGTTGTGGGCAAGGTTAAAGTTTTCTAAAGGTCGGTCAAAGGTCAAGGTCACAAGGTCAGAAATTTTGGCATCGGTAGGTAGGTCTGGCATCAAGGAGTACACATGCAAAGTATGAAGCCCTCTCTCTCACGGTTCAAAAGTTATGGGCAAGGTTAAAGTTTTCTAAAGGTCGGTCAAAGGTCAAGGTCAAGGTCAGGCGGTCAGAAATTTTGGCATCGGTAGGTAGGTCCGGCATCAAGGAGTACACATGCAAAGTATTAAAGCCCTATCTCTCACGGTTCAAAAGTTATGGGCAAGGTTAAAGTTTTCTAAAGGTCGGTCAAGGTCAAGGTCACGAGGTCAGAAATTTTGGCATCGGTAGGTAGGTCTGGCATCAAGAAGTACACATACAAAGTATGAAAGCCCTATCTCTCACGGTTGAAAAGTTATAGGCAAGGTTAAAGTTTTTCTGCACACGGACGGACGCGGACGCCGGGGGTACGACAACAGCTCTCCGGACATTCGTCCCGGCGAGCTAAAAATTGCATTTTGGGGCACAATTTCCCCAAAAAAGTCCTTTAGTTTTTCACCATTTTTTGAGATATAGGTCATTCTTGAAATTACAGTCATCTTTTTGTGATTGGATGAGTGTCAAACTCAGCAGCAGAAATAATCTATTGTTGAGGTAGTTATTATTCAACTTTTGAAGCAAAGGTCCCAGCAGACTTGAAAGTTGCCCTCTTGAAGGGGTGAAAATATATGGTGGTGAATGACGTCACACACATGACACATGAAACACATGGCAATGTAACTTTTTATTAAAAATAATAAATCCATGGGAAATTACCGTCCATGCTTGGAGGGCACAACTTCCTCAGTCCCACAAATAGAATCTGTTTACAACCAAAAATGTACCTGTCACACACGTAACTTGGTGTTACTTGTGTGACCTTTATGACAGTACGTGTGCGACCAAAGTACAAAGCGTCAGCCTGTTATGACATTAATGACCCATTTCCTTTATTCTCAGACTAATAAAGATTTAGTTCACACTTCTGTCAAAAGGTGGTCAAGGTTATCTCTATCCAGAACAATAACAACAACATGTAAAGCCTTCACCATGAAGGTCAGTAATCCCATCACTTGACCTAAATATTTTGCCAGATTTTTGCTACTTTGATGTGTATACCTATGTGCAAAGCAGGAAAGAATATCGATTTAATATTGTGGAATATGAAAGGTTCAGAAAATAATGCCGTTAATTGGATTACATTAACTCCTTTTAACTATAATTGATAGTAGAATGACATATATCAATCCCATGGGGAATACCATGGGCTGATACAACCTCGTATCTCATGCAAAATTAAACATTTTTATTTTAAACTATATTTATCCATTTATATAATAATAATTTTTTTTTTTTTTTTTTTTTTCCTGTGAAGTTTGTCATTATGAAGATATGAGGTTTTATATGCCGCTGTAATAGTAGGCCGTACCAATTACAAGACGTAATTCAGACATCTCTTTATTTATCCCTCGCCGCGCGATTAGCGCGAAGCGGGGGATATAGCATTGGGCTCAGTCCGTACGGACACATAAAATTGCGGCGGCGGGGGATATGTTAGTGACAAACTCTTGTTATTTCTTACTCTAACCACCATGGCATTAAAGCTATGCATACAAACAAATTGCCGCGATAATGAAATAATAAATAAAGAATTTAGCGCGTCTCAATCAGCGCAATCAGATCACTGAAAATGTGCCCCTCCTACACCAGCCTGTTTGTTCCGTGGAAGACAGGGAAGAAGACAAAGGGAACATTCTAGTCACACAAAGACAATCAAAGACAGTTTATATGATCTCATTTAGAAATTGCGCACTTGAAAACTACTCCGATGTCAGGTTTGCAACTAAGGGACATGGAAACGCTTTAACAAGGATTCTTACCCTGCACGCGGTCATCTCCCCGCCCCGAAACCGCCTCAGCAATGACAGAATTCCATATCCATAGCCTATCATCCTATTTGATTTGAGCGACACATTCACTTGAACTTGTGCCTAATACTTTATTATAATCAATTATCCCATTTACTGATAATGATTCTTCCCATGTCGGCTATTCTTTAAAGGCCAAAATTGATAAACAAATGGATAGTGCTTTGGTATTTGCCAGGGTAGGGCTCAATCTAGAGTAGCCTATTTAATAATATCTTTATTCACACATTAAATTACACAGTATTACCAATGGTAAAACATTACTAGGACTCGAGTCAGTTAATACAGATATCCTCAATTAGAAAAATCAATCCCCTCACTCGTGAGAATATCACAACTTTTTAGACTATCACGAACATACAGGCCAGTCGCATTTGTTAATAGACCATGGAAGACAATGATGGCGACGTCGAGCCAAAGCCGAAAACCAAATTTCACAGATGTTGGTGTTGTATGGCAAGCAAGCAATGAAGGCTGATCCGAGGAATTAAGCTGCGAATAGTTCTGGTTGTGGATTCGATGGGGAGATGTAGGCGCAGTATCCCTGATTTAAAGCATAAATGGAGAGATCGGCGGGGCGCTGTAAAAGCCAGGTTCTCTGCACATCTGTACACGCAACAGGTGGTGGGCAACCATCATCCCCTGTGCGTTTTACTGCACAGGAGGAGGGGATGGCATCCACTCTTTCTGCAGTGGAAGTGCATGGAGAAGAACTTGAAGCACCAACGAACTGCGTCAGACACCTTGACACAGACGCCTGTGATGTGAATGACATCACCAGCCACTCTCTGAAACGACCCAGATGCCAGGAGCGACAGCGCAGTTCTGACGTTGATGACCACGGGTATGTTTTGTGGATAATTGCTGCGGCTGGATAGTTGTTCATCCAGAAGTCGGCAAAGATAGATGATTGCCTCATGCACGGTCCAGGCGAAAGCGCTGGATGCACTCGATGTTTGTTTGTCCCAGGATGTCCAAACGAAGCCGATATATGCGTGTTCGTCTTCGAGCTCGGCGCGCTCAGTCTTACTCTTTCCCAATCACGCAAGAGTGCAAGCAAATGCAGGACTGGCATTTTGGCTTTAGATTTTGAGGGCATGGTAGAATGATGGTCTTATGTATACTCGTATTAATTAATTGTTTTGCGTTTGTAATTTAACTGATTGGAGAAGAGGCTGATGCGTAATATCATGTGATGATTTCGTTTGATGAATTATCATGGCTTTGAGAAATGTTTAGAAATAAGGAAGAACAATCGAATATTAAATGTCTCAACCTTTACCATGTTAAATAAAATAAAAGTAATGTTAAAATTCTGCCTATAACCAACATCAAACGCAATATTCAATTTCGCCTTATGTTGGCGCTTGACCCTAGCTGCCGGGTGGCTCACACGGTTAAGGCACTGCGCTGCAGTGCAGAGGTGATCACCACGTCGCGGGTTCGAGCCTCAGCGTACCCACCGGCAGGGGTCGGCAGCTTTTTCAGAGTAGCGCACAATTGGCTATCGCGCTACAGGGTTACAAATTGGGAAGGGACTGCCGGATTTGGGCATTCTATAACAGCTTTGTTCGTTGCTCCAGCGCCTCCTGTTGGCCGGACGGGCGCTCGTCAGGAAGAATTCGGCTTGGTTCATGTCCGGGTATCCTCCGCCCTCGCTCTGAACTTGCGAAGATTCAACCAGCGAGTGTATAAGAATCAGTGGCTGACAGGCACGTGCTTCGGAGGAGAGCCGTGAACTGTCTTCACTATCCTGAGTTGGCAGCAAGGGGTCGCATACGAGCAAGCTTTGTACATAGTTCCCCAATTGGGCATTCTAAATTCGGGTGGGATTGGATATGCCAAATTTTTTAAAATAAAAAAAAATAAAAAATAACATTTTTTTAAACATTTATAAAAAGCACAGAGACGACCAGCACATCCGGGTACTTTGCCAAACGTCAAGGCCGCGCTGCTTTTTGGGCCGCGCCTCTTTTTGGGGGATAGAAAACCTCAGATCCCATTGACCCTAATGTAATTTGATGTGTTTTCAGGTGTGAAATTTATCAGATTTATTTCACTAAATTTCCTGTTTTAAAATTCATTTATTGATTTATTGATATGTCTAGCAATTATTTTGCTACCTTGCCTGAACCTGAGCGTTAGCATTATCTGAATAAATTGAGGTTGATCGGTCCTCCCTCTTGCCCATTCACTGTTGTAAATTTCGAAGTCTGTATCAGTTTGGGGTAAGGAATAACTAACAAATGCACATAAAGTCAGACCGCAAACCTGACTTGGTTGGCTGACTCTACTTTATGTAAGTTAGTTAAGCAATTAAAAAACACAAAATGACACGAGAGAAAAATCGTAGCACATGAATCTATTAAAGTATAGTACCAAGTCGTACATATTAAAGGGTACTTGCGTTACTTTCTAAGTATAGGAAAAGAGTGGCATGGCCTGTTATGAATCGTTTCCCACACATATAAACATGGGAAGACACTGGATACATAGCTTTTGCTCTTCATATCTCTTACCTCTCCTTTTTGGATTCTTCCCATTTCCAGGTAGGATGGGGAACCTGAGGTCCGGACAGGTCATTTTATTGGCGGTGCAACCCGGCACACAACAACTTTTGGACATTTTACTGCTCAATTATCGCGCTTATTTCTCATTGATTTCACGCATAAGAGCGTTTTCCTCCAAAAAGGGGCACGGCCTTTGTACTAAGCTCTTGATGAAGTTGAACCGGTCATCTCTATGGAGCCGGGTGGGTGCGGACCTTGGAAACCTGGGTCAGCCCCTTCTGCCTCTCATTCCGCTCCTGGAAGGCTCAGCTATATTGACCAGTCATGGCAGAATGTAGTTCAACAGCGACCGTTTTCAGGAAGTGGCTGCAAGGCTGTTAAAATGGGAATTTTTCTGGGTGCAGCTCCGAGAGAGCTAGGGAGTTTTTCGAACTGAAAGTCATGCTAAACTACTCAGTAGGTGTTCAGAACTGACACAATGGGAACATTAACATAGTGAAAATGGAAAAATATGTCTCCTTTAATAGTTCAGATCTCCCACATGGTAAGAGGCCAGTGGACCACTAGGGGCAGATCTGACATTTCGCTGGCGTTTTGCTCTCCGGCTCGAGGGTGGTCCACGGGCGGGACACCAACAAGCCTACAGTTTTGCCAATTTTGATCAAAACACTATTTAAATCATACATTTATACAAAACCCAAAACCAGTGAAGTTGGCACGTTGTGTAAATTGTAAATAAAAACAGAATACAATGATTTGCAAATCCTTTTCAACCTATATTCAACCTATATTCAATACACTGCAAAGACAAGTTACTTAATGTTCGAACAGGTAAACTTTGTAATGTTTTGCAAATATTAGCTCATTTGGAATTTGATGCCTGCAACATGTTTCAAAAAAGCTGGCACAAGTGGCAAAAAAGACTGAGAGAGTTGAGGAATGCTCATCAAACACTTATTTGGAACATCCCACAGGTGAACGGGCTAATTGGGAACAGGTGCGTGCCATGATTGGGTATAAAAACAGCTTCCCTGAAATACTCAGTCATTCACAAACAAGGAATTCAATTTCAACTGATACTATTCAGATTCAGTTTTTCAATGCAATGATTCAAATAAAAAAATACAATTTCAAATCATGTGATTCAAATTCAGTTTCTGGTGGCACAGATTTCTGCCCATACACCACTTAGTGAACAAATGCGTGAGCTGATTGTCGAACAGTTTAAAAACAGCATTCCTCAACGAGCTATGGAAAGAAATTTAGGGATTTCATCATCTACGGTCCGTAATATCGTCAAAAGGTTCAGAAAATCTGGGGGATTCACTGCACGTAAGCAAAAAGGCCGAAAACCAACATTGAATGCCTGTAACACTTCGATCCCTCAGGCGGTACTGCATCAAAAACCGAAATCAGTGTGTAAAGGACATCACCACATGGGCTCAGGAACACTTCAGAAAACCACTGTCAGTAATTACAGTTCGTCGCTACATCTGCAAGTGCAAGTTTAAACTCTACGAGCTGCCGAGTGGCTCACACGGTTAAGGCACTGCTCTGCAGTGCAGAGGTGATCACCACGTCGCGGGTTCGAGCCTCGGCGTACCTACCGGCAGGGGTCGGCAGCTTTTTCAGAGTAGCGCACAATTGGCTATCGCGCTACAGGGTTTCAAATTGGGAAGGGACTGCCGGATTTGGGTATTCGATAACAGCTTTGTTCGTTGCTCCAGCGCCTCCTGTCAGGAAGACTCCGGCTTGGTTCATGTCCGGGTTTCCTCCGCCCTAGTTCTGAACTTGCGAAGATTCAACCAGCGAGTGTATAAGAATCAGTGGCAGACAGGCACGTGCTTCGGAGGAGAGCCGTGAACTGTCTCACCATCCTGAGTTGGCAGCAAGGGGTCGCATACGAGCAAGCTTCGTACATAATTCCCCAATTGGGCATTCCAAATTCGGGTGGGATTGGAGAGGCCAAATTAAAAAAAAAAAAAAAAAACTCGAAAGCGAAAGCCATTTATCAACAGCACCCAGAAACGCCGCTGGCTTTGCTGGGCCCAAGCTCATCTAAGATGGACTGATGCGAAGTGGAAGAGTGTTCTGTGGTCTGGCGAGTCCACATTTCAAATTGGTTTTGGAAACTGTGGACGTTGTGTCCTCTGAACCAAAGAGGAAAAGAACCATCCGGACTGTTATAGGCACAAAGTTCAAAAGCCAGCATCTGTGATGGTATGGGGGTGTATGAGTGCCCAAGGCATGGGCAACTTACACATATGTGAAGGAACCATTAATGCTGAGAGGTACATAAAGGTTTTGGAGCAACATATGTTACCATCCAAGCAACCTTTTTGTCAAGGACGCCCCTCCTTATTTCAGCAAGACAATGCCAAGCCACATTCTGCACGTGTTACAACAGCATGGCTCCGTGGTAAAAGAGTGCGGATACTAGACTGGCCTGCCTGTAGTCCAGACCTGTCTCCCATTGAAAATGTGTGGCGCATTATGAAGCGTAAAATACGACAACAGAGACCCCGGACTGTTGAACAACATAAGCTGTACATCAAGCAAGAATGGGAAAGAGTTCCACCTGAAAAGCTTCAAAAATTGATCTCCTCAGTTCCCAAACATTTACTGAGCGTCTTTGAAAGGAAAGGTGATGTAACACAGTGGTAAAAAGGCCCCTGTGCCAACTTTTTTGCATTGTATTGCTGCCTTAAAATTCTAAGTTAATGATTATTTGCAAAAAAAAAAAAAAAAAAAGTTTCTCAATTTGAACATTAAACATCTTGTATTTGCAGTGTATTCAATTGATATATAAGTTGAAAAGGATTTGTAAATCATTGTATTCTGTTTTTATCTATGATTTACATAATGTGCCAACTTCACTGTTTTTGGGTTTTGTACTACTTATTTCATTTTAATAACAATTAATGTTATTTTGTTAATATTCAGGCAAGGTGGAAAATATGATCCAGCAGTAAATAAAAATGATCTCTTGCAGCAGAAAAAAGCGTTGTCCTTGTTGTTGCAGCCGCTTCAGCTATAATAGGCCAAAGGTATCTCAATTAAGTAGTGAAAAAACATCAGTTTTCTGAAGCAAAAATTCAACATGGTATTGATGCTGCATCATTCTTCAATCAATTACAGTCATCAGATATTAAAAACACGTGATTCCTTGCCATTGATTTACACGTCATTGATTCATCCATTGACAAATTCAGTGGTTCCTTAGGACCTCATACGATTTCACCCTGAAATCAAATCTCTCAAATGCTTGCTCAGGCTTATCTGTGTAAAGCAAAGTTACAGTTCATGCCCACGTGAAGTATAACCCGGTAATTATCTACTAACTGACACATTTTTATCCAATTCTAGACAGCATAAACTTTCCACACTAATTGAAATTCTTTGATTGGACCCTCAGAAAAGTATTTAAACCCTTGCATAACAGCAAGTTAGGTTGTATTCTCTCAAACATGTGCAGCTGAATGACGTGAGTACAAAGAAAAAAAGACTTCCAAAACCAACCCAGAATTGCCCGGTTTACATTTATGCGATGGCAATTTGATATAGACATGGAGAATGGAAGTTATTTTGACTGGAACAGTACTGGAGGGTTTCTTGTACCGAAAAGCTTTGTTGCCCTGTTCCTCTGGAGGAGGACTTTGATGTTGGGGAGTTCTTATTTATTATGAGTGAGTATAATTGAGTATATTTGAGTATAATTGATGTAATATGTAATATGGAGTGCTTATGGCTAGCTAGTAAGCGGACTAGCTGTTTTTTGTTTTCAGTTTATCAAAGACATGACCACAGCACTTGTTTGTCACATTGGTTAGTACGAGTAACCATTAGCCTTTGCAAATTATACTGTATATGGTGGCACTTTGCTCAATGTGGCAACGTTTAAGAATTCATACTGCATTTGGCTTGGATGAACAGAATTGTAAATAGCTAGCTTTCAACTGCAGGATGAACGTTCTGATCATAAAATAAGCAGTTCCTCTGCTTATTTTATGAAACTCTGTACTTCATCGTGGAAAAAAGGCATGTTTTTCGTTTGGAGAGGTTACTGGTGACTATTGATATCTATCCACGCCTGTATTGAAAAAGTCATGCTAAATTCCACCAGAAAAACATGAATTCATATTAAACTTCATGAGTAAAGGGTTGATAAAATATGAATATTTTATGGATTTAACAGTGCGTAACTTTGAGAGCTCTGACAGCTTGGGGAGCCACTTGGAGAGCTATTTTATTTGGCTCATAAAAAGCAGATAATTTTGAAAAGCACAGTCAGATGAAGTACATTTATGGTCAAGGGGTTAATAATCCCTCTCAGTACTTTTTTAATAAATTTCATTGCTGAATTTTCATGAAGATTTTTTTGCATTTCTGGCCCTTACTCTGAACTAAAATTATAAAAAGAAACTGAAATATGATGATATTTTAAATGCTACAAGTGTCCTGTTTCACTTAAGCCATTTCCCCCTTTCATGCAAAGCTCAAATCTTGAATTATGAGGCCTTAAATTGGGTAATACATTAATAGCCATATTGGGTCATTTCATCCCAGATCAACCAATGGTCACCATCTCAAAAAATTAAAGATCTAGTACTACCTGAGAAATGAATGTCTGCTAAGTTTTAGGTCAATCAAGCTATCTAAATATTTCAGCTATTTTTTCATTTATCTAAAATTTGACTTTTGTCTGTGTTTAAAGGAGCATATGCAGCATTCTGTTAAAGCTACAGAGCTGAGATTTTCTATACAAGGGCAACTTCTGCTAAATTGTTCATTTCTACCATGAAAATGGGCCTATCTTTTATCCCCGATTGTCCAGAGAGCTCCAAAAATGGGGAAAAAAAAAAACAAATTTCTGAAATTGTTTCCAAACTTTGCAGCCCTGCTGCAGGAGAGCGCCTTACAATTCAGAGTTTAAATTATTTCTATGATTTTGGTTTTGCCTAATATATTTTAACACTTCCATGGTGTTAAAAGCATGTAAATAATAATACCTCACCCTTAGTGTGCATTCAAAATAACATACGTTTTAAATTTTTTGGAAAAAGACCTTTAAATCTTTAAAGGATAGTGGGCCCATACTTTCACCAGGGCTAAATGTGTTGAAAACATAGCCTTTGTGTGAAAGCTAATAAAGTGTAAGTAAATATCAAATTCATTTCAGACTGATTTTATATGCCAGGAAAAGTATGTCCATGCCATATTTCCAAAAACTGGTTTATGTTTGTTGATGTTACTTTATCCTTTGGTGAATTGTTTTCAGAATTTGGTGATGTTTAACTTTTACCCATGCGTATAGATTACTAGAGAGGGGAAATATGAGAACTGACTGAGAAGAAGGCTCTATTGACCTCTGGCTGAGGGATGATTGAATAGCAGATGAGAAATCCGGCCTTGCTAAACTGGTTGCTAATAGCACGGGATAGCTGTGATACAAAAATGAAACTAAACTGAAAGCAATCCAGCTCCAATCTAAAGACAAGATCCTAATGACAGGAGAAGCAGGTCGCATATCATCCACCACAGTGTTAAAGAAGCTTTTCAATGGCATACATTCATGTCACACACGCGTGACAGGGCTCGTCCTGCAGGAATTTTTCATACTTGCATGCATTGGTGTCAACATGTGCGTAGCATGCATTCTATACACTTCTCTCTTGTGCCTCATGTAATGTGAATATAGGCCACTGGATGGCAGTATTTACCTTTTTTTTGTTAAGCTCAGACTGGAGTCATGTTTAGACATGTCCTGGACATGTCTGGGGCAAGTCCCCGAAAAGTAAAAAAAAGAGGTCTAAATGTGGGTGGGGTCTGCAAAAGAGTATATAAGGAGAAGAATTGAGACAGTGGAGTAGTAGGAGAAATTGCAAGAAGATGACCAGACCTGCCATTCTGTTCAAGACCTGTGACGTTTCTTTTGCGGATTTCTTTGCCTCTGTTTGAGCATTTTCATCATCCAGGACATCACCAAGCCACCCCCACGAAAAGGGATTGTAAATATTTATGTTTTTGTACATAATTCAATCTTGGTCATTTAGTTGTAAATAGTAGTTTAGTCTTTGTTTGATAATTAAATGTGTTTGAATTTTTAAAACTGTGTCTGTCATCCCTTGCTGTTGCTGTTGTGTTATAAATGTAATAACAAATTGGGGCCATAACAAATTGGGGGCTCAAGGTCCGGGATAGACCATTTTGTGAGTACTTTATTGAAAATCTAACATTTCAAATTGTGAAATTGTTTTTGTGAATTTCATTAAAAAAAAAATTAAAAAATTAAAAATGCTAGAGATTGAAAGGGAGGGGAGAGAAAAAGAAAGGGAGGAAAAAGAAAAGCAAAGAGAATTTGAAAGGGAAGAAAAAGAAAAACAAAGGCAGTTTGAGTTAGAAAAATTAGCAAGAGAAGAGAAAATAGAAAGGGAGGAAAAAGAAAAACAAAGAGAATTTGAGTTAGAAAAATTTGCAAGACAGAGAGATTTTGAATTAGAGAAATTCGATAGAGAAGAAAGACTCCAAATGGAGCAACTAAAAATTTAAATTGAAACTAAAAATAAATTTTGTGCCAGTCAGGAGGTAAAACTGGTGCCTCCATTTTCGGAAAAGGATGTTGACAACTATTTCCAGTGTTTTGAAAAGGTAGCAAAGAGTTGCCAGTGGCCAAAGGAACACTGGCCTCTGATGTTGCAAACTGTCCTCAAGGGTAAAGCTCAACAAGCCTATTCGGCTTTGTCTGCAGATGATTCCTCTGATAATGAGGTTGTCAAAAAGGTTATTTTGAGAGCTTATGAGTTGGTTCCAGAGGCTTACCGACAGAAATTCAGAGGTCTGAAGAAATCTGAAAATCAGACTTATGTTGAATTTGCTAATGAGAAGCAGGTTTGCTTTGAGCGCTGGTGTGCTTCTATGGAGGTCAAGGATGATTTCAACTCACTAAAAGAGATGGTGTTAGTTGAAGAATTCAAGAACTGTGTTAAAGATGATGTTAAGACCTACCTTAATGAGAAGCAAGCACTGAATTTGCAATCAGCTGCCAAATTTGCAGATGAATATGTTCTCACACATAAGTCCAAATTTCAGTCTAGCAGTAATAATAGATGGTCCCAATTTCAGAAAAAGGGTTATGGTGATACCCAAGATTCCTCACCCAAAGACAAAGACAAATCTGGTGATGGTGCTCAGAAATCCAGTAATAGGTCTGATCAAAGTGTGAAAGCTGACAGTGACAAAAGTGGTCTAGTTTGCAGTTATTGCAAGAAATCTGGTCATGTTACAACTAACTGTTGGTTCCTTAAAGCTAAGAAAGAAAAAGAAAAGGATACCAAACCAAATGCCTTTGTGAAAACAAGGTTAGAAACCCCTGTAATAGATAACCAATCTGCTAAATTGCCTGCTTCTTGTGGGGCTAAAAAGCCTGATACAGCTGACTTTGTGAGGGAGGAATTTCTTCCATTTGTGTCAGAGGGACTTGTGGCTCTGAATGAGCATACTACTCCTGTCCCCATATATATCCTAAGGGATACCGGAGCTTCTCAGTCACTTTTGTTGATGGACTCCTTGGAGTTACGTGATGAGACCGCTTCAGGGGATTTCATACTTGCACAAGGTATTGAAGGGAGGACTGTATCTGTACCCCTGCGCTCTATATTCTTGAAGTCAGATTTAGTCACAGGACAGGTAAAGGTGGGACTTATGTCAAGTCTACCTATAAAGGGCGTTTCTCTGTTACTAGGCAATGACCTGGCTGGGGGCAAAGTAGTTCCCCCTGTACATCTTACTTCACAGCCGAGCACTGAAGATGGGGATGAGGACCCATCTCTGTATCCTTCTTGCACAGTGACTCGTGCTATGGCCAAGAAGGCTAAAGAAGAAGATGATGTGGTGCCGTCCAGTACATTGAATAGTCAGGACTCAGGTGGTTCGCCTCATGACTCTGATTGGCCTACTATGGTTTCTCCGTTTGAGGACTTATCAGATACTTTAATCAGTTCACTATTCAGCCAGCCGGAAGGGGTCTGGTGATTCTGATGTGTCTGGAGACTTGTCTCTGTCCAGAAAGCGGTTGATTGAGGAGCAAACTAATGATCCTGAAATTTGTGTACTAAAGAGGAGAGCCCTTCCTGATAAAGAAATAGACGCAGTTCCAGTTGGGTATTATCTCAAGGATGGTGTGTTGATGCGGAAGTGGCGCCCTCCTGATATCCCTGCCAATGCAGATTGGGCAGTGGTCAGGCAAATTGTTGTTCCGAAGGTCTATAGGAATGAGATCTTAACAATGGCTCATAGTTTACCTTTAGGAGGTCATCTTGGTGTTAACAAGACTGTTGATAAGATCATGAAACACTTCTTTTGGCCTGGGCTTCGGAAAGACGTTTCCAACTTTTACAAAACCTGTCACACTTGTCAGGTAGTTGGAAAACACCAGTTAGACCCACCTGTAGCTCCATTGCAGCCTATCCCAGCATTTGGGGAGCCATTCTCTAAGGTCATTGTTGATTGCGTTGGTCCATTACCCAAGACTAGATCTGGAAATCAGTACTTGTTGACAATCATGTGTGCATCTACCAGATTCCCCGAAGCCATACCTCTACGTAACATCAAGGCAACTGCAATCTCGAAGGCTTTGATAAAGTTCTTCACGTTGTTTGGCCTTCCCAGGGAAATTCAGTCAGACCAGGGTAGCAATTTCACTTCAGGATTGTTTCTGCAGGTTGTGTATGAACTAGGTGCAAAGCAGATTCTTTCTAGTGCCTATCATCCAGAAAGTCAGAGTGCCTTAGAGCGGTTTCATTCCACTCTCAAGACAATGATGAGGACTTATTGTTATGACCATGAGAAAGACTGGGATGAAGGGGTTCATTTGCTGTTGTTTGCAGCTAGAGAAGCAGTGCAGGAGTCTACTGGATTCAGTCCATTTGAGCTAGTGTTTGGCCATGAAGTGAGAGGACCTTTGCTATTATTGAGTGAACAATGGCAAGAGGAAGAGCCGCATATCAGTCTGTTAGACTATGTTAGCAAGTTCAAGGAAAGATTGCGTGCAGCTTGTGACCTTGCCAAAGAGAACTTGAAATCAAGTCAGGGAAAAATGAAAACTTGGTATGATCATAAGGCTAGAAGCCGTGAGTTTAAACCAGGAGATAAGGTCCTTGTGTTGTTTCCCTTGCAGTCCAATCCATTGCAGGCAAGATTTCATGGTCCTTATGAAATTCTGACAAAACTCAATGATCTCAATTACATTGTGAAGACTCCAGATAGGAGAAAACCAAAACAATTGTGTCATATTAACATGCTAAAGCCTTATCATGACAGAAATGCTAGGGTTGCAGCTGTCACTTCAGATTCTCCAATGGTCGAAACGTGTGAAGATGAGGGGGAGTTTCAAGATGATGAACCAAGAATTAAAGCTGAAGTTCTTTCATGTAAATTGTCAAACACTGAAGTGTTGCAAAATCTTGATGTAAAACTCCAGCACTTAGAACCCTCACAGAGAGATCAGTTTGAGAGGTTGATCAAGAAATATGAGGATCTTTTTCCTGATGTTCCAAAAAGAGTTTCTATAGCCTCTCATGATGTAGATGTTGGTGATGCCAAACCAATAAAACAGCATCCATACCGGATGAATCCTGAAAAGAGAAAGATTGCTGAGAAAGAGGTTGAGTACATGTTAGAACATGATATTTTCAGACCCTCCAACTCCGATTGGAGTTCACCCTGTGTGCTAGTTCCAAAACCTGATGGAAGTACTAGATTCTGTACAGATTATCGCAAAGTCAATGCTGTAACTAGAACTGATGTGTTTCCAATACCTAGGATTGATGATTGTATCGATAGAGTAGGACAAGCAAAGTTTCTGACCAAGATTGATTTATTGAAGGGTTATTGGTGTGTGCCTTTAACTGAGAGGACCAAGAGCATCTCTGCTTTTGCCACACCATCTGGATTGTACCAGTATGAAGTCCTACCCTTTGGCATGAAAAATGCCCCAGCCACGTTCCAAAGGATGATACAGTCTACAATCGCCGGATTGCCACACACAGGTGCGTACATCGATGACCTGATCACATGGAGTGACTCCTGGGAAGAACATCTAAAAGATGTAGAGACGTTGTTCCAGCGCCTGACCCAGGCTAACCTGACTGTTAACATGAGCAAGAGTGACTTTGGTTGTGCTACTGTCACCTATCTTGGCTACGTCATAGGCCAGGGTAAGGTGGCGCCCATAAATGCTTAAGTCCAAGCCATCATGGACTTTCCAGTTCCTCACAACAAAAAAGCTTTGCGCCGCTTCCTTGGAATGATCGGGTACTACCGCAAGTTCTGCAAGAACTTTGCTGAGATTGCTCTCAGTCTAACTAACCAACTGAAGAAAGGCGTAAAGTTCACTTGGGACGATGCATGCCAGAGAGCCTTCGATCGCCTAAAGTCTCTGCTGTGTCACTTCCCCGTGCTCAAATCTTCTGACTTCAACAAACCGTTCTCCATCGCGGTTGATGCTAGCGACCAAGCTTGTGGATCTGTGCTCCTACAGAGAAGTGACTCTGATGACATTGAGCATCCCCAGGCATACTTCTCCAGGAAGTTCAATCGCCACCAAAGGAACTATTCCACAATAGAGAAGGAACTGTTGGCTCTGGTCCTTTCTTTACAACACTTTGAGGTTTATGTTTGTACAGGACAAAAGCCAATGATTGTGTACACTGACCACAATCCATTAATGTTTTTGAGTAAGATGAAAAACAAGAATCGGAGATTGTTGAATTGGAGTTTGACTTGGAAATTAAGCATGTGAAGGGTACAGACAATGTAATTGCTGATTGCTTATCCCGTGTTTGAATATGTATATATATATATCACGTGTTTATTTGAATATTGTATGATATGTATATATAGACAAGTGTCCACTTAACCATTTTGTATTGAAAAGAAAAATTTTGCCTTTATGAGTAATGTGAATATAGGCCACTGGATGGCAGTATTTACCCTTTTTTTTGTTAAGCTCAGACTGGAGTCATGTTTAGACATGTCCTGGACATGTCTGGGGCAAGTCCCCGAAAAGTAAAAAAAAGAGGTCTAAATGTGGGTGGGGTCTGCAAAAGAGTATATAAGGAGAAGAATTGAGACAGTGGAGTAGGAGAAATTGCAAGAAGATGACCAGACCTGCCATTCTGTTCAAGACCTGTGACGTTTCTTTTGTGGATTTCTTTGCCTGTGTTTGAGCATTTTCATCATCCAGGACATCACCAAGCCACCCCCACAAAAAGGGATTGTAAATATTTATGTTTTTGTACATAATTCAATCTTGGTCATTTAGTTGTAAATAGTAGTTTAGTCTTTGTTTGATAATTAAATGTGTTTGAGTTTTTAAAACTGTGTCTGTCATCCCTTGCTGTTGCTGTTGTGTTATAAATGTAAAAACAAATTGGGGCCATAACACTCATTAAAAACAAGAGCATGATGCTGACAGAGAGACACAATAACATTCTATTTAGCAATATTTTGCAAAACTGTACATAAAATCAAAAAGCTTACCATGAAGTCCTGCTTGTGCGTTCTTAAGAAGTCCCTCAATTCAAAAATATTTTGTTTTAGTGCTTCGGCCATGGATGTGTAAGCACACAGACAGCTAAAAGGAAAATGCAAATGAAATGTTTAGTCACAAGTTGTTTGAGGGCCCTTTGGCAATATGTAAACCATTCAAATAAGCCTTTGTAAGAACAAAACAGAAATAAGGCACCTGTGTCAATGCGTTGCTTCCAGTTTAAAAAAATCATCTGAATAGTTAATCGGCAGCAATTTACAAAAAATTGCAATATCTGCCTCCTAATCTCAAGGATTTTACTTTTTTTTCTTTTAATAATACGTATGTATAATAAAATCTGTAATGAACTGAATGAATGTATATTTCATAAGAGTTGTTCTTGAACTCATCACAAATATCATTAGGACTAATACTACTTCACTGACTGCAAGTTCATCATTGTACTAGTTACGTTTCAGTTTTATGCAAGATTAATAATCACATACCTCAAGAAAACAAATGAGATGCATATGTCAATGGTGAAAGGACAGTTCTGGCAATACTGATAGCAGCAAAAGAAACAGGCCTGCCTCACAGATCTCTGCAAAGGAAGCACAACCATTGGAGTTAAGTGTTTCCGTTCCAAGGGGAGTACTCCTCCCTGTAGTTAATAGGTCCTAGAGGCTGAACTGTGCCAACCCATTTCGCCTGTTGAAGGATATTCCAAAGCTGAGGTATATTGCATCTTTTAAAATTTCCGAGCTGCGAAAAATGCTGAAAGGCATGAACGGCATCAGACGACAGCTTGGCAAGGTAAGTTATAGCCTGCACACAGTTTAAAATTGTACAGCATACATTATCGCCTGCCTGGTCGTTGAACTCCATGAGAGGAAGTATGAAGGGCTCAGATTCTTAAGGTTTGTTCACTCACTGCTGGATTTCTGTCTTCAGTCAAATGCCAAATGAATTCCACCACTTAATTCCATCCTCTTTTCACCAGCTGCACGAACAACTGCTCCTCTGTGCAGCGGCTAACCTGCCAGAAAACTCCCCAATGCATGATGTGAATGCTAAAATCATTTCTCCATCCCTCGGCAGGGTGGTGGCCAATAAAACACTGTGCCAAGATCATTCTATGGGCAATTCCATATAAGACCATGGAAAAATGATCAAATTAAAAACTCAAATTGGCAGCCATTATGGCCACATCATAGTTCAAAGTCCAAAGTATCTAGAACAAGTGAATTTTATCCCTCAAAATTGGATTATTAGGACAAAAGTCCCAAAACTGGAATTTTGGCTAATTTAGCTATTCTTGTCAGAGCAATATTGATGTGAATGGAATAACTGTAAAATAGTAATCCTCATATCTTTTAATGCTGTGCGTCAAAGGAATAGATTTTCATTGATTTCCTGAGGGGCTTAAGCACCAATATTTGGAAGGCCCTTTCTTCCAATGACACATGGAGATGGAAAAGCTAGAACCCCAGTTTAGTTTGGGGGTCTAAAATCTTTTTAATTCGGGATTCTTTAAATTAATTACGAAAGCAATTAAATAATGCAAAGTAGAAATGAATTACCTCACTTCTCCATTCTTAATTACAAATATGAAGTTTGTCCCGTATGATACACTTAAACCTTTCGTTGAATGTTCACTGCGGTTCAGCATCACCTCCTCTCTTAATAACACCCAGTCATCATTTTGGACCTGAGGACATTAATTGTTGGATTATTGAAAGCTGAATGTATTGCGATTATCGCCTAATACAGGACGTCAACTGTTTGACAGTTTGGAGTCTCTGTTGGCGCATTTTACTCTTCATAATCTGCCATGTTTTCAGAGAGAGACAGACTCAGGCTGCAGGCAGTACCCTCATTTTGCATCTACAAGGCCACCCCGTCATACTATGTGCAGAGCATGGCTTGGTGTTATCCTCATGGAACAAGCAGGAGGGTCCCTTCACCAGACACTTTATGTTTGTTTTTCCTTTGTCGCCAGTCTGTATTGTGCCTTCCAGACTGGTCAGAAAGGGACAAACCAGCAAAGTGTCTGGTAAAGAATGACTTCTCTGTCCGTATGTTTTTCGATACCTCTCTTGACCACTGCCAATCGCATTTGCGACACTGAAGTCTCAAATTTCAACTCTCAGAAAGAGTTGCTTTTCTTACTTTTCTTTTCTTTTCTTTCTAACTTACATGTCTCGCAAATAAAGGAGCAGCACGGTAATCAAATGTACTCTTTCGATAACTTTCCCCTATTTACTAACGCCTTTCTCATAAATATAAATACAGATGCAACTTTATTCACAGTTCCGACTGAAATAATTGTCAGTTGAGCAGTCTTCATAACTGACGCTACTGCTCCACATGCCATATATTTCAAAGCCTCTCAGATCTTGTCCTCTTAATCCAGAATTGAGGTCAACCGGACCAGTTAAGAATTGTCAAGAAACATGACAGTATACAACAATGAGCTAAAACATTAAAACCACTCACAGACGAAGCAAGTAACTTTGATTATCTTGTAACAACAGCGCATGTCAAGGTCTGAAGACAGACTTTAGACGCTAAGGGGTCTATTCTCCCATTAGTGCGTCAGTCCTTTATTATGCGATTCGCGTTAAGTGCTTTTGAGTTAAGCGTATTCGATCACGCGCACAGCGCTTAACTTCAGAATGTAGGCGGCCTTATGAAAGAGGTGTGAATAATCCAAAAGAGAGGCAGACTCTGTACAAAGCTCATGGATTATGGCTATCAGGAAAGTAAGAAACAGGGATTTTCTGATTAACCATGAAAATGCAGTTGTTCGCTATGGAAAATGCAAACCAGACTTTAAATTTGAATATCGTGGGCCTGCTGATTAAACCTTGTATCTCCAAACTGATAGGAAACAAAAACTTGTATGTCCACTACTCTTACATGCAGAATTAAACATGTTTTATTTTATTTATATTTTAAATAATAATTATCAATTTATATTTATTTTTTATATTATATTATTATTATTTTTTTTTCCCGTGAATTTTATCATTTTGAAGATACAAGGTTTTATCAGCAGGCCGACGATATGCGGCTGTAATAGTAGGCTTATGTATGTCTGTACCAATTACAGGAAGTAATGGAGACATCTCTTTTTTATTTCTTACTCCAGCCACCATGGCATAAAAGCTATGCAAACAAACTAATTGCCGCGATAATGAAATGATAAATAAAGAATTTAACGCTTCTCATTAAGCGTAATCAGAGCATTGAAAATGTGCCCCTCCGACACTAGCCTGTTTGTTCCGTGGATGACAGGGAAGAAGACAAGCAAAGAGAACATTCTAGTCACACAAAAATAGCAATCAGTGACAGTTTATATGATCTCATTTAGAAATTGGGCGTCTGAAATTTCAAACTACTCAAATGTCAGGTTCGCAACTAAAGGACAATACAATGCTTTAAAAAACAATATTCTTACCCCGCACGCGGAAAAATCTGTGGGGCACTGTAAAAGCCAGGCTCTCTGCACACCGGAGAAGTGTGCACGCAACAGGTGGTGAGCAACCATCATCCCCGGTGCATTTCACTACACTGGAGGAGGAGGTGGCATCCACTCTTTCTGCAGTAGAAGTGCATGGAGAAGAACTTGGAGTGGATACGGATGAAGGAGGGTTTCATAAAATGGTCATTTTTATTTGCCTATACTCAAAGTATCACTGTGATAGATACTGGAAACCGACAGTGGCCTAAAGAGGGACAAACTAAGAACTAGCGTCAAGTTTCGGGCCGCCTAAGGCTCATCGATGCATCAGGGCCCACTTGGTCAGCTCATCATGGATCCTGCCAGCAAGACCATTGAGTAAGGTATCGTAGAGGGCCCAGGAATCTCAATGAGAGAAGCCAGCCAGGGCGCAGAACTCAAAGGAATAGTCAGAAACCAACAAGGTTACCTTAGTGGAACTGGAGGAGGTGCCGTGGGGCAGTGTGTCCCGAGCAGGAACGCTCGAAGACCTTCTCCATTTCATCACCAAAGGTGGGGAAGGTGCACACAGCAGAGTCCCCAGCCTCCCTGCACATGGCAGCCCAGACACAGGCACGCCCAATCAGGAAAGTGATTGCGAACACGACTCTGGAATGCTCCTTGAGAAATGAGGGCGGCTAGAGCTATAATCCCAAGGAAGACTGAGACAGGAAACTGCGGCAAGAGGATGGGTTGTAGCCATACTTCTGTATGAAAGTGAGGCTGAGCTCCTGGGGTCTGGAAGACTGGACTTAAGCTTGGAGCGGAAGAAAATTGGCAGCCTGGGCAGTAGAGGTAGAGTCCTGGAACATGTTGATGATGGAGGCCAGCGGACTGGAGATGGCCCCACAACCCTTGAAGTTGGTGTACTTCTGCCTCATGATGTTCCAAGTGGATCCCTTGGAAGCGTATGGCTTCAGCAGGATGAGGGAGCTCAGCTGGCTCCATAAGTGGCTGGACTGTTCTGTCACAAATTCAGCACACGGCAGCCACATGCTGATCACAGAAAAGCTGCTGGGCCGTCTGATTAATATAATACAGTAGTTTCAATAACCATTACCGAGGTGCACTAGTGCAGCCCCATGACCATAATGATGGCTTTAGAACAGGTCACTTTTGAATAGTTTGGATGGTCCCTCTCCTCTTTGGCACAGGGAACACAATGTCCATTATTTTCAAAAACAGTTTGCCCACAGCATTCCTTTCCACTTCCCCGTGAGTCCATTTTAGATGGGCTTGAGCTTTAAGGTGTTTGCGGTGCGTCTGGATGGTGTTGATACATGGCTTCACTAGCATTTGATGATGCCAGGACAAACCATTCACTCACACAGGTCTTCAGGAGTATTTACAAGCCCATGCATTTATGTCCAGTACAGAAGTTTCTCAGTTCTTAATTCAGTCTGAGGCCTCAAAGGTCACATTGGTCCAATACTGCTGTTTGGCATCCTCTTTTACGCTTGAAGGTTGTTCCAAGTTCTCCAGATTCTTGGGGTGTTGATGGAAGATGCATAAGCCTCCCTGAAAAAAAAGGAGTGGTCTCAAAGGGAGCACAATTGCTCAAAAACCGCCAAAAATGTACTTTTCAGCATTAATCATGCCTTTGCAAACGTTCAAGTTACCCTTGCCCAGGCACTGACACAAACCCATATGTAACTGAACATGACTTTTGGATTTGTTGCTGATGACAGTCAGCAACAAGTTGTCTTCTTCTCTGGTCTGGCATTGATTGCTTCCAATAAAGGCCTGAAATATTGATTTGTCTGACGAAAGTACATGGTTCCATTATGTGACTGTCCATTTCAAATGCCTCTGAGCCTGGAGGAGTCGATGGTCCTTATGGACACTGTTAACATAAAGCTTGCTTTTTGCACAATCAAGTTTCAACTGATATTAAAGTATGTAAATTGCCCAGCCAAAAACTTCACACACTCTGATATTTTGCTGGACTACCCTTAGCTTTGATAACAACGTGCATTTGTTGTAGCATTGTTTCAATAATCTTATGCAATTTTTATCCCCCACTACGCGTTTAGCGCAAAGCGGAGGATATAGTATTCAGCTCCGTCCATACGTACGTCCATACATACGTACGTCCGTCCGTCCGTCCCAAACATTGTCAGCATGATATCTCAAGAAGGACTCAACCTATTTCAATTCTTTTTGGTACCAACCTTCCTACTGGGAATGCGCAGACACCAGTCGGTTTTGGTGACCTAACGGCGGGGGATATAGTCACTTTAGTGACAAACTCTTGTTGATAAGTTGTTTTGACAACGGCAAGTCAAACCACTCCATAAAGCCTTCTACAGCACCTCCCATTCAGTTGGTCATAATCAGGGCTCTTCAGTGGTAAATTCATTTGTGAACATCATTCCTTATCCTTACTAAACCACTCTTCCTAAATCTGAGTGCACGAAAACTTAGTATTGTCGTCCTGGAATATGCCTGTGCTGTAAGGGATTTGACATCAAATCCTTTGATGGGGTAATTTGGTCATTCAATACAATCAGCCAAGTCTGCTGACTACTTTTTTTTGCCTGGCAGTTGGTTTTCCAATTTAATTCTAATCCAATGTAGTTATATCGCATATAAGTGGTGGTTCTTGACGCAGTGCAGTCAGAGTGATCAAAAATCTAGAGTATTCAGGGTGTTTTTGCCTTTTACATTATTCCTCCAGATTCCTTGAATCTTTTAATAATGTTACGGATGAAGGTGGAAGATCCAAATCTTTGCCTATCTTTCTGTAATGAACATTATTCACTCACCCTTCAACGATTTCCACACACATTTGTGGGCAAACTGGCAATCCTCATCCTGTATTTATTCCTGAAAGACTAGACCTCGCTGCTTTTGTACCAAATCATTGAAATAGTACCATGGGCACTGTAGCTCACTTGATTCATTTCAGGCTTTAGTGTTATATAAGCTCAAAAGCGAAAAAGTATTTTCTATGCTTGTGCCCAACATTGGGAAAATGAAGACACCTTTTGCAATTTGCGTAGGAACAAAACAGCTCAGTGCTCTTTTCATGGTGCAGTGCCATTGAAATATCAAGCCCTAGACACCAGATAATTGTACCCAGCATTATATTGAAGAGTTAACCAGTTGGCTTTTGAGCTTACATGTGTAGCTCAAGGGAGTAGTACTGAAGCAAATTATTTGCAAAGCTTTTTATTTTTACATTTTTCTAGCTGGAAAACATTACTGATATCATTTGTAAAGAAAGGTTATTTCAACGCTATAAATTTATGAGATTTAATTCTGTTGAGAGGTTTGCCTGTGAGCGATGATTAAGTAAAAGCTCATTTAGGACAGTAGCCTACTACCACAATCCCTGTAGCCCGGGGACACTCGCAACCACTGCGCGATCATTGCATGGATTAGTTTCACCCGTGCGGTCAAACTAAAAATCAACAGCGGTTTCGACCTAAGTATTCAGGGTATTATATCGACTCGCTACGTCTCGAAGAAAACCTGTGTCGAAACGTTGGTAAGCGTACGAAAGTATAACCGTATTGAGGCTGTGAGTGTGCCAATGCGTTCTTCACATCTACTCCATAACCACGCGTTGATTCACTTGTTTGTGATGAATAGGCTGGATACCTTGTAACAGTTGCAGATGGTGAATTTTAAATTGATGAAGAACAGACACGTCTTGATCTGTCTTCAATCATTTAATTGAACTGACTTCGGTGCAGCCAGTTCTGCTCAAGATAAACACTGTGGCCGGTGTTCTGACAAATTTTGCTACCCATCAAAATATGCTACCTCGTGGTTCTGCGCTTGCGCAAACCTGAAATCTTGGGCTGTTTCCTCTTAGAGTTCGCGGCGTAATCACCTGTAACAGCACACATGTTGTTTATCTTATCAGATGTCCTTGCGGCCTGAGCTATGTGGGTAAAACTAGCAGACAATTACGCACACGCATTTGTGAGCACCGGAGCAGTATTCGGAGTGGTGACGAACGCAATCCCGTAGCCGCACATTTTAAACGGGCAGGGCACAATATCAGTGCCCTACGGTATATGGGGATTGAAAAGTGAATCGGCCTCCTCGGGGTGGAGACTATGAAAAAATACTTTTACAACGAGAGACCTATTATATCTACACACTGAACACTATGGCCCCGTTTGGTTTGAATGAGGAGTTTGACATCAAACCGTTTTTACAATGAAGACTCGTGACGATTTTGTCACTGCGTTTCTGTTTTACTTTTGAGCTTTACTTTACGCATTTTCCCAACGTGTGTACATTATATATGGATGTAAAAATTCCAGACATTGCCACACTATCCCTTGTTTTAGGCAATGCTTCTAGAAATAACCCGTCTGACTATACTTGAACTATTGACGTGTTTTCTTGCTATATATTACTTGTGGTGTTTGGAATTCTGGGCATTATGGGGCTGGATCAGTCATTACCATGAATTTTATTATATAAATAAATAAAGTTTTTGTTTTTAGGAGTTCCTTGGCTGTACCAACTACAATCTGACCCTGTTTTGGTTTTCCGCATTTTCCTCTGTATATAGACCCCTACCCACACCCCTGTCACGTTTGGAAGTGCACGTGACGAAGGCCACGTCGGCCGAAACGTTGTGAATATTAAACTCACTTGGAGAGCTATCAAAACAGTGTGCGGACTTTTTGTTCATTTTTGTACATTGTCCATTTGAGTCGAGCACCTGCTAACTTTTTCTCTGGATGTGCGTACATTTTTCTGCTTCTTGTACCTTTATTATGATACCAAGATTATTCAAATGGAACAAGCAGTCACAGAGATATACTTATTTCATTTTGGGCTTGCCATTTTTGAAGAAGAGGCTCAGGGCATAAGCTTAAACCTACTGCCTACCATTGCCAAATTTCAGAGAAATGCCTGACAAAGTAATAGCAAAAATAATGGCATTTTTTCTGCCTAATTCTGTTATCGACACTTTCACCTTCGTATAGCCTTCTACAAAATAGATTACCCCGAACTGTGTGTTATACAGCTCAGTAGGCATGTCAGTGGAACTGATAAAAGCACAGGCAAGTAGCTACTGCATTAGAGTAATAGATGGCAGGTAAAAATTACATGAAAAATACTTTTGATCGTAATTCTGTTACCGTGGAATTGCCCTTCTTGCTTTATGCATTCTTTTACTAATCAATGGAAAATGTAAAACAAAATAATATTCACCCCCTTCTTGTTTAAAATTTCAATGATCCAAAAAATGATCCGATCCGTGGCCCAAAATCTGTGAGATGATCCGAACCCCAAGATGTGCGATCCATTACAGCCCTAGTTATAAGTGAAGTATATCACATGTCCATAGCAAATATGGAAGTAATCGGTCCTCAATTGCAGCCTATACTGCATCCACAAGGAAATCTCCAGGTTTTGCCAATAATGTGCGTATTATTCAACCAATACAGTTGCCATGGCAACCAAAATGGATAGGTGTTATAATTGAATTATAACACATGTACATACCAAATATGAAAGTAATCAGTAAAAACATTACAGCCCATACAGAGTCAACAAGGAAGAGCGTAAGTTTCAGCACAAATTTGCACATTATTCATCTAATATTGTCACCATGGCAAAAAATTGATAGGTGTCAAAAGTGAAGTGCAACACGTGTCCATACCAAACATGAAAGTAATCGTCAAAAAACTGCAGCTGTACTGCGTCCACAAGGAAACCTCTATGTTTTGCTGCTAATTTGCATATTATTCGGCCAATACTGTTGCCATGGCAACTAAAATCAATAGGTGTCATAAGTTAAGTTAATACATGTCCATACCAAATATTTAAATAATCAGTCAAAAATTAGAGCCTGTAGAGCATCCACAAGTAAATGTCTACGGACACGACAGCGGCAGAGACGACACACGTGAATCCATAGTAGTAACTTTGTCTGGGGGCAACAATTAAAGACACAGCTTCTTCCTAAATGCAGTCAAAGGGCGACACAATAAGTTAAATTTGGTTCAGAAAAGTAATTTACTCATAAATAGATATTTGCCTGGTGAAAGGTAAACTGCTCTGGAACTTCCGCGTATTTTTGGCACATTGGGCAATCGGACCTGCGTTTTATGATTGTTTAAATTGAACCAAACACAAAGATTTGCTACACTTTTACACAATTGTCAATAAGGTTTGAATCAAAGCTTGTTGATTAAAACTTACTAACTGCGTGTGTAAATGAATGGTTGTCATCTTGCCCAATTTAAGAGAATAACCAACACCTGATAGTGTGGAGCACTTTCAGCATGCTAATCACACTTCAGACCCCTCGGCTATGTATGTAAGTTGAATCAGGCATTAATTGGATTCTGATTGCAGAAATAATGTCATGATCCAAGCGCTGATATAAATAACCTTGGTGAGGCCATTTTTCACAATATGCCCCCTGGTGGGCAAAGTAAGAGTGAAAATTGGCTGGAGTATGATAGGTAAGTGCAGGATCCATAGACGTACCACCAAATGAAAAATGAGAAATGTAGAAGCAAACCTGTCGGCACTAGAGTGGTAACGTCGATGAATGTAAAAATCAGCAGCATTTACGCTATTCTACCTAGAAAACGGTAAAAAAAAAAATAGGTCAAATCAAAAACGCATGTGCCATGTGATGAAGGGTGATCTCATGTACAGTCAGTAAAAATATGAGCATTCTAGCTGAAATAGTAAGGAAGTTATGGCAACTTTTCACAATAGGCCCATGGTGGCCAAACTAAGACTCGAAAATGGCTGGAATGCGATACGTTTTTAAAGCATGTGTAGATGAATGATGAAAAAAATGAGCAACCTAAAAGCAAACCTGAAGGCGCTACAGCCGTAACGTCCTTGAATTTAAAGATCAGCAGCATTTACGCTATTCGCCCTAGAAAATGCAAAAAATAGGTCAAACATTAAATACTTGCAATATGAGATGAAGGGTGATCCCATGTATCTTCAGCAAAAATTTGAGTGTCCTAGCTGAAATAATAAGGAAGTTATGGCAATTTTTCTTTTTCACAATAAGCCCCCTGGTGGCCAAATTGAGAGTGGAAAATGGGTGGAATTCGATAGGTTCCTGAAGCATGCGTAGATGTACCACCCACCCAAAAATGAGAATCCTAGAAGCAAACCTGAAGGCGCTAGAGCGGTAACGCTATCGATGGACGGCTGGACAGACGGACGCCGCAGGGGACGACAATACCCCTCGAGGTGGTAATAACAATAATAAATGATTGAGAACAATCAGGATTAACAATTGTTGCAAAGGGATGTTTTGTGCATACATATTTTGAAGTTCTGGCTTCGCCACTGGTGTAGGGGCAGGGGGCATGTGTAAAAATGGTCTTATTTTATACACATTCTATTCGATAGTTCTGGGAGCTGAGAGTATGCTCTTCAAGTTCATCTTGTTCCATTTGAAATCCTCTGTGGTGGTGTGAAAAGCCAAAATACTGTCCTTGTACTTAACGACCAAGCTACACGAATCAACTCCATAATCATTCAACTGCCTTACACCAGGGGTTTCCAAACTCAGCCCTGGTTTTCGTTCCAACCATAATTGCCATCATAAGATTTCAAAAAGCAGTTAATTTGCCCTAATTAAGTGTATTTCATGTTTAAAGAAATGATTTGCTGTCTTAAGCCAAATTTTAAGATATATCTACATGTGCCAGGAAGAATCAAAGACCCTTGAACATTTTTTTTTTTCCCTATGTTGCAAGCAATTTCAGGTAACAACATCTTTTGACAGATCAGACTAGTAACTGAGAAAATCAGTAAGCTCCAAATCAGATTGCTGAACACGGGTTTTCAGAGTTTTGTCAAAAATTTTTAAATAATTTTTAAAAATTAGTTATGCCAGACAGGTTTAACTCTGTCATTTACTTGTCTAATAAATTGTTAGTTTCTGCAACCATGTGTCCACAGTTTCATTAGTTAGTAACCTATTGCTTGCTTACTTTGGGTGATTTTTCCCTCTTTTTATGTAGTTGTTACTCATATATCACAATGTGGATATGGAAATTATTTGTTACTGCATGTCAAAATATGTTGTAACAGCAAAAATTACTGCTCTAAACATAAATACATCTAACTGAGACAAAATAAAAGCTTGTTAAAATTCTAGGATTGCAATTGTGGTTGGAACAAAAACCAGCATATACATTCTCAGAAAAGAGAGTACCTATTTGTACCCATAGCCTGTATAAAAAGATGGACACAGCACTGGTCTGGAAAAAGAAGCCCATGCGGAAGTACCATAAAATGGCATTCTGTTTAATGGCCAGCAGGTGGCGATATCGGTGGTTGCAGAAAGAAGTTCAATGCTATAGAGGTCTATGAGAAAAAGACCCTCCTTTCCCACCTGATTTTTCATTTAGATAATTTTTTACATTATCTTATGGTAGCTATAGCAAATTTCAAGTCTCCTTTGATATATCATGATGTTCATTTTTGTAAATTATGGTCCCAAGTAGACTAGAATAAAGGATAAAGCCAGAATATGCTTTAGGGGCGTGGCTATCCTCTGGTCCTCGTCCGATACGATTCAGATCCACAGAGATCCACCTCTCACATCCCTCCCCGGATCTTGATTCTCGCTCTCGTCCAATAGAAATCACATCCGGTTTCAAAATGACAACATGGCGCAATTCAAATTGGCAAAATCGAGGCTTTTTTTTATGGTATGCTGTAACCAATGGGTGACGTCACAGTTGCGTCGTCCATCTTTTTATAGTCTATGTTTGTACCTTTAGGGGTAAAAAGTTTGTCACTGGGGCTGTACCCTCAGAGTTGTTGTACCCTCAGAAGTGAGTACTTATTTGCTTTGGAACATTTGCTTTTAGATCCTATAAAGGTTCTCACAGGTATTGTAGTGGATTACATTTCTGCATTATTCATTATATTTACTAATACTAATTCATTATATTCACTAATACTAATTATATATTTTTTTTATCATTATTCATTTTATTACTCATATTAATATTCAGTAAACTAACAATTAGATTTAGATCATATTTAGCCATCAAAAATCATAATCAATAACCATATTATGTAAGCAGCAGTTCACACACACATACAAACAGAACACAGACACACACATACAAGCAATTCAATTCACACATGCATGAGCAGCTCACACATGCTTTTGCAGTTTTGATTAGTAAGCAGGCTTCTGTTTAGTTGATTCAAAAACATAATCAGAGGATTTATTTGATTTCCGTAGCTTTGATCAATATTTGTTCAGTAAAATCATTAGTTGTTACTGAAAACATAATCAATTGAATCATATATGTATCTGCTTGTATCCTATTCATCTAAAAGTGTTTTTCCACTCATAAACTGTAATTTTCCCGTCCATTTTAGTATATATTCTTTTTTTTTTTAATCTTATTCTGAAAATTTTCCTCCATCATTTAACAAAACAAAGTTGGAGAGTAAAAAAAAAAGTTAAAGATAAGATGTTTACAACCCATGAATTGTGATTGGAGCAAAGTTGGTTGAGTTTTTCCCATAAATATTCCTCTGTAAAGAATGCCGAATGAGCACTGCCTGGCCAGAGACTGTCCACCGTGGGAATAAAGATGGCTCCTGAAGATTTTGTCTCTCCCTCCAATTATTCACGAACAAGGCAACCTCAAAAATATGTAAACATCTAGTCGGAAAACCACAACAGTATCTTGAGGTCCAATAATTAGCCCTAGGGGATACATTTGCAGTGTACCTAGAGGAACAGAGATGAGCTCTTAATTGCTATATCCCTATTTCTGACAGAGTACAGGGAGGCCCCAGGACCGAGTATGGGAATTACTGCCTTACACCATCGACCGGGATGCCATTCCGTAAATTTCATAGCTCAAACAGTTGTTTTCCCTAGTTTTCTTTGAAGATTTGTTTCGGAGCCAGTTTCCGTGCTTTTTCTGATTGACTCACTGGCTGTTCTTGGACTGCATATACACGCCATCACGCTCCTCTTAGGTCCATTTGATGAGATTGTCTTGAAATTCCATGCAAAGTATGTTGGTCACTAATATACTGTTAGCTTCCAATAAGTGTAATCTAAATTACTTTTGAAATTAAGTCATATAACTTCATGATATTGCCATTTTCGCGTGTCAGCAGTTTCGTGACCGGCCACTGCGGTGGAAATTATGAGGCTCGTTCAAAATGTTCAACACATTTCAATGATTGTAGAGAACAATTATTCAGGCAATGTGTTTTCATTTCCGTGAGTATTGGTCTTGAATGCAACAACATGAGCTAAGTAAACATGGGCGTATGGGTTCCAGCAGCTGGACCAGTCTCACACAAACATCAATTCGCACGCCTATTTAACCTCATTTCTGTGTGGTACAATACATTCGCTTTCAAAAACGTCACGAAATGGCTCTCAAGTCATGCACTTCGAGTTCTAGAGGCCATTTCGGTGCACGGCCACAAAGAACAATAAAATTAGTCCATTTTAATGTGAAAATAATTCCATATTACCTTTGCTTTTAAATCCCGAGTCCTGATGCAAAGCTTGATGAAAATTAGAGTAGACAGCAAGAGAAATGCGCTCATCCGAAAAAAATATTGTTTACTAGACCATTAACGAACTATACAAGACTCTTCTGAAACAACTGAGATCCATTTCACCGACAGCAGTTCCATGCATAAATGGTTGAATATTACGCTCTTTAAGAAATGACTATTTCACTCGTAATTGTAGCGTAGCCCACTTCCTTCAAGTTCCATAAAAACCACGACCAGATCTGTGTGCAACGCTGGGAAAATTACTACCTGCCTCAAATACGCGAACGAAAGCGATACTTAAGCTGCACATGCTCCCTTAATGTACTCCCTCTTGTGTCAGAACTAATATTAAATCGAAGGAATAACTGACTGTGGTTACTCCAAAATCTACTTATATGCCGGGTCCGAAAGAGACTTGCCCACCACAGGTGATCTGTCAGAATCACAAATCCTGATATTGAATTCAGTCCTTTTATTATTTAATGTCACCACCACCACACTCAGCTCACAATGTGGAGATTTAGTACTCCAATGTAAAGGATCAGTTAGGGTCGGCAGAATCCTCACGGTCAAACAAACGATAACTCTGTTACTATGCTCGATTAGCAATCTGTGGATTGATTAACTAATTTACAAGACTAAACGGCAGAACGGCGTGCCAGTTCCATCCACGGCATTATTGCTCAGTGCATCGAACTTAAAATGCTCACAAGACGGCAAGTTTGTTCATATTTGCTCAATGCGTGGTCAATATGTTTAAGATAATATTTCCCCCCTTAAACACGTACTTTTTCATGCCATTTTTACCCGAGGCCAAAATATGGCCATCGGGTATTGCAAATACCTTGCGTCTGTTTGTCCGTCTGTGTACACAATAACTCCTTTCCTATTCATGTCAGGGTAATGAAATTTACAGGGACTGTTCTCCGGACATATAGCTTGGAAAAGTTCGAAGATGGGTAAACTTGGCCTACAAAACACAAAACCAGTAAAGTTGGCACGTTATGTAAATCTTAGATAAAAACAGAATACAATGATTTGCAAATCCTTTTCAACTTAATTGAAATTGAATACACTGCAAAGACAAGATGTTTAATGTTCAAACTGAGAAACTTTATTTATTTATTTATTTTTTGCAAATAATCATTAACTTAGAATTTAAAGGCAGCAACACATTGCAAAAAAGTTGGCACAGGGGCCTTTTTACCACTGTGTTACATCGCCTTTCCTTTTAACAACACTCAGTAAACGTTTGGGAACTGAGGAGACCAATTTTTGAAGCTTTTCAGGTGGAACTCCTTCCCATTCTTGCTTGATGTACAGCTTAAGTTGTTCAACAGTCCGGGGTCTGCGTTGTCGTATTTTACGCTTCATAATGCGCCACACATTTCCAATGGGAGACAGGTCTGGACTACAGGCAGGCCAGTCTAGTTCCCGCGCTCTTTTACTACGGAGCCATGCTGTTGTAACGCGTGCAGAATGTGGCTAGGCATTGTCTTGCTGAAATAAGCAGGGGCGTCCATGAAAAAGACGTTGCTTGGATGGCAACATATGTTGCTCCAAAACCTGTATGTACCTTTCAGCATTAATGGTGCCTTCACATACGTGTAAGTTGCCCGTGCCTTGGGCACTAATACACCCCCATACCATCACAGATGCTGGCTTTTGAACTTTGTGCCGATAACATTTGTAATGTGAATATAGGCCACTGGATGGCAGTATTTACCCTTTTTTTTTATTCAGCTCAGACTGGAGCTTTGTTTAGACATGTCCTGGACATGTCTGGGGCAAGTCCCCGAAAATTAAAAAAAAGAGGTCTAAATGTGGGTGGGGTCTGCAAAAGAGTATATAAGGAAAAGAATTGAGACAGTAAAGTAGTAGGAGAAATTGCAAGGAGAAGGATACATGTGACCAGACCTGTCATTTATGTTCAAGACCTTTGAAGTTTCTTTTGTGGATTTTTGCCTGTGTTTGAGCATTTTTTTTTCTCACCCAGCACATCACCAGGAAACCCACAAGGACTGTAAATATTTCAGTTTTTTTTTCTAATCAATCTTGGTCTTAGTTGTTGGTTAGTGTTAGACTTTGTTTGTTAATTAAATGCGTTTAAGTTTTTAAATTGTGTCTGTCATCCCTTGCTGTTGCTGTGGCTATTGTGTTGTAGATGTAATAACAAATTGGGGCCATAACAAATTGGGGGCTCGTCCGGGATAGACCATTGTGTGAGTAAGTTATTGAAAATCTAACATTTCAAATTGTAAAATTGTTTTTTTTTTATTTTCCTATATAAATATATTGACAGATCAACAGCAATAGATGATTTCTTGGCATCACCAACCTTTGAGGTTTTGAAGTCTTTTTAAAAAGACAGAACTGCTAGAAATTTGCAGACAGAGCTGACAGAGGTAAAACCAGCCATGCGAAAAGCAAGACTGGCTAGAGAGATAGTTGAATATTACATTGATGAAAATGTGTTTGCACCAGGAGATCTAGAACAGTTTCCAGTGGAAAATCCAAATATAGAAATGGAACTTAAACTAAAAATGCTAGAGATTGAAAGGGAGGAAAGAGAGAAAGAAAGGGAGGAAAGCGAAAAAGAAAGGGAGGAAAAAGAGAAACAAAGAGAATTTGAGAGGGAAGAAAAAGAAAAACAAAGAGAATTTGAGAGAGAGAAAGAGGAAAGAGCAGAAACAGAGAGACAGAGACAGAGAGATTTTGAATTAGAGAAATTTGATAGAGAAGAAAGACTCCAAATAGAGCAACTAAAAATTAAAATTGAAACTAAAAATAAATTTTGTGCCAGTCAGGAGGTAAAACTGGTGCCTCCATTTTCGGAAAAGGATGTTGACAACTATTTCCAGTGTTTTGAAAAGGTAGCAAAGAGTTGCCAGTGGCCAAAGGAACACTGGCCTCTGATGTTGCAAACTGTCCTCAAGGGTAAAGCTCAACAAGCCTATTCGGCTTTGTCTGCAGATGATTCCTCCGATTATGAGGTTGTCAAAAAGGTTATTTTGAGAGCTTATGAGTTGGTTCCAGAGGCTTACCGACAGAAATTCAGAGGTCTGAAGAAATCTGAAAATCAGACTTATGTGGAATTTGCTAATGAGAAGCAGGTTTGCTTTGAGCGCTGGTGTACTTCTTTGGAGGTCATGGATGATTTCAACTCACTAAAAGAGATGGTGTTAGTTGAAGAATTCAATAACTGTGTTAAAGATAATATTAAGACCTACCTTAATGAGAAGCAAGCACTGAGTTTGCAATCAGCTGCCAAATTTGCAGATGAATGTGTTCTCACACATAAGTCCAAATTTCAGTCTAGCAGTAACAATAGATGGTCCCAATTTCAGAAAAAGGGTTACAGTGATACCCAAGATTCTTCACCCAAAGACAAAGACAAATCTGGTGATGGTGCTCAGAAATCCAGTAACAGGTCTGATCAAAGTGTGAAAGCTGACAGTGACAAAAGTGGTCTAGTTTGCAGTTATTGTAAGAAATCTGGTCATGTTACAACTAACTGTTGGTTCCTAAAAGCTAAGAAAGAAAAAGAAAAGGATACCAAACCAAATGCCTTTGTGAAAACAAGGTTAGAAACCACCCCTGTAGTAGATAACCGATCTGCTAAATTACCTGCTTCTTGTGGGGCTAAAAAGCCTGATACAGCTGACTTCGTGAGGGAGGAATTTCTTCCATTTGTGTCAGAGGGATTTGTGGCTCTGAATGAGCATACTACTCCTGTCCCCATATGTATCCTAAGGGATACCGGAGCTTCTCAGTCACTTTTGTTGATGGACTCTTTGGAGTTACGTGATGAGACCGCTTCAGGGGATTTCATACTTGTACAAGGTATTGAAGGGAGGACTGTATCTGTACCCCTGCGCTCTATATTCTTGAAGTCAGATTTAGTTACAGGACAGGTAAAGGTGGGACTTATGTCAAGTCTACCTATAAAGGGTGTTTCTCTGTTGCTAGGCAATGACCTGGCTGGGGGCAAAGTAGTTCCCCCTGTACATCTTACTTCACAGCCGAGCACTGAAGATGGGGATGAGGACCCATCTCTGTATCCTTCTTGCGCAGTGACTCGTGCTATGGCCAAGAAGCCTAAAGAAGATGTTGTGGTGCCGCCCAGCACATTGAATACTCAGGACTCAGGTGGTTTGCCTCATGACTCTGATTGGCCTACTATGGTTTCTCCGTTTGAGGACTTATCAGATACTTTTATCAGTTCTCTATTCAGCCAGCCGGATGGGTCTGGTGATTCTGATGTGTCTGGAGACTTGTCTCTGTCCAGAAAGCGGTTGATTGAGGAGCAAACTAATGATCCTGAAATTTGTGTACTAAAGAGGAGAGCCCTTCCTGATAAAGAAATAGACGCAGTTCCAGTTGGGTATTATCTCAAGGATGGTGTGTTGATGCGGAAGTGGCGCCCTCCTGATATCCCTGCCAATGCAGATTGGGCAGTGGTCAGGCAAATTGTTGTTCCGAAGGTCTACAGGAATGAGATCTTAAAAATGGCTCATAGTTTACCTTTAGGAGGTCATCTTGGTGTTAACAAGACTATTGATAAGATCATGAAACACTTCTTTTGGCCTGGGCTTCGGAAAGACGTTTCCAACTTTTGCAAAACCTGTCACACTTGTCAGGTAGTTGGAAAACACCAGTTAGACACACCTGTAGCTCCATTGCAGCCTATCCCAGCATTTGGGGAGCCATTCTCTAAGGTCATTGTTGATTGTGTTGGTCCATTACCCAAGACTAGATCTGGAAATCAGTACTTGTTGACAATCATGTGTGCATCTACCAGATTCCCCGAAGCCATACCTCTACGTAACATCAAGGCAACTGCAATCTCGAAGGCTTTGATAAAGTTCTTCACGTTGTTTGGCCTTCCCAGGGAAATTCAGTCAGACCAAGGTAGCAATTTCACTTCAGGATTGTTTCAGCAGGTTGTGTATGAACTAGGTGCAAAGCAGATTCTTTCTAGTGCCTATCATCCAGAAAGTCAGGGTGCCTTAGAGCGGTTTCATTCCACTCTCAAGACAATGATGAGGACTTATTGTTATGACCATGAGAAAGACTGGGATGAAGGTGTTCATTTGCTGTTGTTTGCAGCTAGAGAAGCAGTGCAGGAGTCTACTGGATTCAGTCCATTTGAGCTAGTGTTTGGTCATGAAGTGAGAGGACCTTTGCTATTATTGAGTGAACAATGGCAAGAGGAAGAGCCGCGCATCAGTCTGTTAGACTATGTTAACAAGTTCAAGGACAGATTGCATGCAGCTTGTGACCTAGCCAAAGAGAACTTGAAATCAAGTCAGGGAAAAATGAAAACTTTGTATGATCGTAAGGCTAGAAGCCGTGAGTTTAAACCAGGAGACAAGGTCCTTGTGTTGTTTCCCTTGCAGTCCAATCCATTGCAGGCTAGATTTCATGGTCCTTATGAAATTCTGACAAAACTCAATGATCTCAATTACATTGTGAAGACTCCAGATAGGAGAAAACCAAAACAATTGTGTCACGTTAACATGCTGAAGCCTTATCATGACAGAAATGCTAGGGTTGCAGCTGTCACTTCAGATTCTCCAATGGTCGAAACGTGTGAAGATGAGGGGGAGTTTCAAGATGATGAACCAAGAATTAAAGCTGAAGTTCTTTCATGTAAATTGTCGAATTCTGAAGCTTTGCAAAATCTTGATGTAAAACTCCAGCACTTAGAACCCTCACAGAGAGATCAGTTTAAGGGGCTGATCAAGAAATATGAGGATCTGTTTCCTGATGTTCCAAAGGGAGTTTCTATGGCCTCTCATGATGTAGATGTTGGTGATGCCAAACCAATAAAACAGCATCCGTACCGGATGAATCCTGAAAAGAGAAAGATTGCTGAGAAAGAGGTTGAGTACATGTTAGAACATGATATTATCAGACCCTCCAACTCAGATTGGAGTTCACCCTGTGTGCTAGTTCCAAAACCTGATGGAAGTACTAGATTCTGTACAGATTATCGCAAAGTCAATGCTGTAACTAGAACTGATGTGTTTCCAATACCTAGGATTGATGATTGTTTTGATAGAGTAGGGCAAGGAAAGTTTCTTACCAAGATTGATTTATTGAAGGGTTATTGGTGTGTGCCTTTAACTGAGAGGGCCAAGAGCATCTCTGCTTTTGCCACACCATCTGGGTTGTACCAGTATGAAGTCCTACCCTTTGGCATGAAAAATGCCCCAGCCACGTTCCAAAGGATGATACAGTTTACAATCGCCGGATTGCCACACACGGGTGCGTACATCGACGACCTGATCACATGGAGTGACTCCTGGGAAGAACATCTAAAAGATGTAGAGACGTTGTTCCAGCGCCTGACCCAGGCTAACCTGACTGTTAACCTGAACAAGAGTGACTTTGGTTGTGCTACTGTCACCTATCTTGGCTACGTCATAGGCCAGGGTAAGGTGGCACCCATAAATGCTAAAGTCCAAGCCATCATGGACTTTCCAGTTCCTCACAACAAAAAAGCTTTGCGCCGCTTCCTTGGAATGATCGGGTATTACCGCAAGTTCTGCAAGCACTTTGCTGAGATTGCTCTCAGTCTAACTAACCAACTGAAGAGAGGCGTAAAGTTCACTTGGGACGATGCATGCCAGAGAGCCTTCGATCGCCTGAAGTCTCTGCTGTGTCACTTCCCCGTGCTCAAATCTCCTGACTTCAACAAACCGTTCTCCATCGCGGTCGATGCTAGCGACCAAGCTTGTGGATCTGTGCTCCTACAGAGAAGTGACTCTGATGACATTGAGCATCCCGTGGCATACTTCTCCAGGAAGTTCAATCGCCACCAAACAAACTATTCCACAATAGAGAAGGAACTGTTGGCTCTCGTCCTTTCTTTACAACACTTTGATGTTTATATTTGTACAGGACAAAAGCCAATGATTGTGTACTCTGACCACAATCCGTTAATGTTTTTGAGTAAGATGAAAAACAAGAATCGGAGATTGTTGAATTGGAGTTTGATTTTACAGGAGTTTGACTTGGAAATTAAGCATGTGAAGGGTACAGACAATGTAATTGCTGATTGCTTATCCCAGGTTTGAATATGTATATATATATCATGTGTTTATTTGAATATTGTATGATATGTATATATAGACAAGTGTTCACTTTACATTTTGTATTGAAAAGAAAAATTTTGCCTTTATGAGTCAAAATTTTTCCCTTTTGGAATGGAGGTGTAATGTGAATATAGGCCACTGGATGGCAGTATTTACCCTTTTTTTTATTCAGCTCAGACTGGAGCTTTGTTTAGACATGTCCTGGACATGTCTGGGGCAAGTCCCCGAAAATTAAAAAAAAGAGGTCTAAATGTGGGTGGGGTCTGCAAAAGAGTATATAAGGAAAAGAATTGAGACAGTAAAGTAGTAGGAGAAATTGCAAGGAGAAGGATACATGTGACCAGACCTGTCATTTCTGTTCAAGACCTTTGAAGTTTCTTTTGTGGATTTTTGCCTGTGTTTGAGCATTTTTTTTCTCACCCAGCACATCACCAGGAAACCCATAAAGGACTGTAAATATTTCAGTTTTTTTTTCTAATCAATCTTGGTCTTAGTTGTTGGTTAGTGTTAGTCTTTGTTTGTTAATTAAATGCGTTTAAGTTTTTAAATTGTGTCTGTCATCCCTTGCTGTTGCTGTTGCTATTGTGTTGTAGATGTAATAACAAATTGGGGCCATAACACATTCCAGATGGTTAATTTCCTCTTTGGTCCGGAGGACACGACGTCCACAGTTTCCAGAAACAATTTGAAATGTGGACTCGTCAGACCACAGAACACTTTTCCACTTTGAATCAGTCCATCTTAGATAAGCTTGGGCCCAGCGAAGCTGGCGGCATTTCTGGGTGCTGTTGATAAATGGATTCACTTCGCATTGTAGAGTTTTAACTAGCACTTGCAGATGTAGCGATGAACTGTAGTTACTGACAGTGGTTTTCTGAAGTGTTCCTGAGCCCATGTGGTGATGTCCTTTACACACTGATGTCGGTTTTTGATACAGTACCGCCTGAGTGATCGAAGGTTACAGGCATTCAATGTTGGTTTTCGCCTTGTCGCTTAGGTGCAGTGATTTCTCCAGATTCTCTGAACCGTTTGACGATATTACGGACCGTAGATGATGAAATCCCTAAATTTCTTGCAATGGCTCGTTGAGGAATGTTGTTTTTAAATTGTTTGACAATCAGCTCACGCATTTGTTCACTACGTGGTGACCCTCGCCCCATCCTTGTTTGTGAATGACTGAGCATTTCAGGGAAGCTGCTTTTATACCCAATTATGGCACCCACCTGTTCCCAATTAGTCCATTCACCTGTGGGATGTTCCAAATAAGTGTTTGATGAGCAGTCCTCAACTCTCTCAGTCTTTTTTGCCACTTGTGCCAGCTTTTTTGAAACATGTTGCAGGCATCAAATTCCAAATGAGCTAATATTTGCAATTACAAATAATTACAAAAATTACAAAGTTTACCTGTTTGAACATTAAGTAACTTGTCTTTGCAGTGTATTCAATTGAGTATAGGTTGAAAAGGATTTGCAAATCATTGTATTCTGTTTTTATTTACGATTTACACAACGTGCCAACTTTTGTACTTTAAAGGATCAAAAGGTCACATTCTTTGTAAACACTGCTTCCGTGGTTACATCCACTATTGTTTTGTAGCCGCATAAAATTTACAGTGTGTACATTCTGGAGAATCAGCTTGCAGAACATTAAAGGTGGATGACCTTCACCTGGTTAATGGTGTCAAAAGGTCTCACTGTCTCTTAACAGCAGTAGGTTTTCAGTATATTTTTCTAATAGTTTTAGATCCTAATGGGACCAGTTTTCTAATGGTTTTAGCTCCTCATGGAACCAGTAGCATTCTAATGGTATTAGATTCTAATGGGACCAGTAGGTCTCTAATGGTATTACATTCTAATGGGACCAGTAGGTCTCTCATGGTTTTATATCCTAATGGGACCAGTGGGTTCCTAATGGTTTTACATCCTATTGGGACCAGTAGGTTCCTAATGGTTTCTTCTAATGGTTCCTAATGGGGTTCAAATTCCTATTAGACCTTTAGAAACCCAATGGTTCCTAATGGTTTTTTCCGAATGGTATTCTATTGGATTTTTCACCAGGACTTCTTTTGAGCAAGTGGCAGCATATTGCCTTCTAAAAACATTTGCAACAAAACCACAGTTCCTGCATCTAAGCCATGGAGTTTTGGAATGCCACCTGAAATTAATCGCAAAATTGTTTGATTGTATGAACTCATTAAGTAATTGCTCACTTTAGCTTGTTCAAACGGATTAATCACATTTTACGCACAGTAGCCAGAAGTAAATAAATTGCATAAAAAATAGAATCTTTAACTTTATTGGAAGAAACATGAGAGGCCAGCTCATTACGAATTCACTTTTATTATCAGAGGGGAAAACGCTGGCAGAAACTGTTAAGACGACAATTGAAAGATATTAAATCAACATTTTTTTAAAATTTCATTTTCTGAAAGTGCGTTTCAAAAAAGATCATTATACATACTGCCCAAACATAAACGCCCCCTTTCATGTCTTGAAAGTACAGCGAATTTACACACTTAAAACATCCATTTAACAAAGTTGAGTTTTTGGAAAATTTATTTTGAGAGTGAATTTCAATAATGTAAGGTATTGAATAAAATATTAACTTTTCCCTCATTTTAAAAAGATTATTGCTGCTAAAACATAAATGCCCTCAGTCAATTACGTCTGTAAGTTAAATTATTACTAACTGTGTGTGTGTCTTGTTTTAAAAGATATGACATGCAGTAATAAGTCCATGTTTACGAGTAATTTCCTGAACCATTTTCTGGTAAATTTTGATTTGAGTCAACCCACCTTGAAGTGGCAGATCCACTTTCCCCGACGCCCCTTCCCTTAGCCCAGGGGTGGGCAATCACAGTCCTGGAGGGCCGGTGTGTATGCAGGTTTTTATTCCTATCAATTACCCTGACTTACCTCTTTGTAGTTTCATGATAATTTAAAGAAATTCGCATGAAACGTCAGATTTCATAAATGGTTTGGCTAATTGAGACAATCAACTACTTAAAGGCCAGACGTTGGTGTGAAAACCAGGGACAGATACGGCCCTCGCTGCCCACCTCTGCCTTAGCCTCTTCACCCCCAATATTCAACCTCAACTGGTTTAAGTTTTGATTCCCATTTGGTCCTCATGCAGCAAAAATGAGCCAGTTCTTCTCAAAGATAAGCCCAAATCCAGACAGCCAAAATGCTGCCTAATTTTGCAGCCATTATCCTGCCAGAGTTTGCCAAAACACAGCCACCTGTGCCAACACCTAACCAAAATCGGCTACCTTACCTAACTTTAAAAGAATTAAGAAATAAACAAACTGCTGACATTGTCAAGCAATATCCCCCGCAACTGGCATTGCATTTTTGAATAGAGAATGTTTATATGCATTTAGATTTCGAAAGAACTGTACTAATCGCAAAGCTGTTAATTTCCTTGCAAAAAAAATAGGCCGGAGAGTATGCATCAGAAAACTCAGAAAATTATACCAAACTGTTTTCATGAAGCACCTTTATGTGTTTTTACACCTTGATGTCAAATATGATCACAATTGGATGATTATTTTCAAAGTTATAACCCGGACACGACACATTACAGATTTCCCACAAATTTGTCGCTTTTTGCCTGAAAACGTGAGAAATTACAAAATTATTTTCTAAATTGTTTTTCATGACACACCTTTATGTGGTTTTACACCTCGAGGCCAAATATGATCAGAATCGGATGATTAGTTTCGAAGTTATAGCCCGGACACGACACATTACAGATTTCCCAGAAATTTGTCCCTTTTTGCCCCAGAACGCGAGAAATTACAAAATTATTTTCAAAATTGTTTTTCATGACACACCTTTATGTGGTTTTACACCTCGATGCCAAATATGATCAGAATCGGATGATTTGTTTCGAAGTCATAGCCCGGACACGACACATTACAAATTTGTCCCTTTTTACCCCAGAACGCGAGAAATTACAAAATTATTTTCAAAATTGTTTTTCATGACACACCTTTATGTGGTTTTACACCTCGATGCCAAATATGATCAGAATCGGATGATTAGTTTCGAAGTTATAGCCCGGACACGACACATTACAAATTTGTCGCTTTTTGGCCCAAAACGTGAGAGATGCCAAAATTATTTTCAAAATTGTTTTTCATGACACACCTTTATGTGGTCTTACACCTCGATGCCAAATATGATCAGAATCGGATGATTAGTTTCGAAGTTATAGCCCGGACACGACACATTACAGATTTCCCACAAATTTGTCGCTTTTTGCCCCAAAACGTGAGAAATTACAAAATTATTTTCAAAATTGTTTTTCATGACACGCCTTTATGTGGTTTTACACCTCGATGCCAAATATGATCAACGTCGGATGATTACTATCGAAGTTATAGCCCTGACATAACACATTACAGATTTCCCACAAATTTGTTGCTTTTTGGCCCAAAATGTGAGAAATTACAGGATTATTTTCAAAATAGTTTTTCATGACACACCTTTATGTGATTTACACCTCGATGCCAAATATGAGCAGAATCGGATGATTAGTTTCAAAGTTATAGCCCGGACAACAAACGTGTCGGACGGACGGACCCCATTTTTATATCCCCGCAACAACGTTGTTGCGGGTGATAACAAAAACTGTATATTGTTCCATCTCTTTTACACAGTCACTACAAACTAAAGGTAGTAACCCTACTCGTCTTAGTCTTGTTCACTGTGTGCAGCTCTAGTTAAGCGTGGGATAGGCTGTTGAATGTGCAAACTTTTTATTCCATAGACAGCTTTTTTACATTTTACCGTCATTGTTGCAGACCTCACACTCTACGCAACATTCTAATGTGGACCGTAAAAAAAAAAATTTTAATTTTGCTAAGCCCTGACCCTAGAACATCAATAATCTTAAAACAGCCTTTCAAGTGTACTGTACTGTTGACACAGGGGACTGCCCACAGTAAACCCAATAGGAGGGCAAAAGTGCTGTGGGCCCTGTATGGGCCGTCCTACACGGGAGCCCATGTGGGGTTTTTTTTTTTGTGGGCAATCGCACAGCGGGCAACCCACAAAGAGCCCACACAGGACCCCCAAAAGCCAAAACTTCTGAGAGGCCAGCTAGAGTTTGCATAGGCGGGGCCCAAGTGGGATTTCTGTGGGCAAGCTCAATTGTGGGCTGCCCACAGAAAGTCCACACAGGGGCCCAAAAGAGTAACACTACTGTGGGCCCTGCATGGGCTAACCCACAGGGGGCCCATATAGGATTAGTCTGGGTCAGCCCCTCCCTACGCTGCCCACAGTAAACCCACAGTGGGCCTGCAAAGGCATGTTTACTGGGAAAAGGACACTTCATTAGGTACGCCTTTTAAACACCGGGTATTAAAATATCATCTTGGTAATTGTGTAGGGCACCAGAACTAGTGTGTCAGTTAACTTGCTGCATTAGGTAGGACTGTTGCCGAGAATGTTGAGTTTTCAACTTTAAAAAGCTGTAATTGTCCTTGGAGGTGAGGCTATACCTGCAAGTCTGAATGATGTAATACCCCTGCCATGTATTACTGTCCATAGTGAACAACTGTCTTAAATCCAATGATTCCACAGACAAGCTTCCACCATGACCCCAACCAGAAATAAGTGGGTTAGATCAGAGACAGATGACACTTTCATTAACAGTGGTACTTGGGCTTTAAGAAGACTGTCCTGAAAGAACAAGATTGTAGATGGATTTAATACAATTCCCAACTCATTTTCATAGTCTCTTCCTCCCCCCCCCAAAAAAATAAAATTCAATGAAGATTCGTTTTCATAAAGGACAATATATTCGGTACATATCCAAGTTTACTTAGTTTCCCAAAGGAAAGTCCAATTTTCATATACATATTTATTTAGAAATCAATCTTATGATTAACACATAACAGACCAATGATGTAATTAGCAAAACTAACAAACAAATATTGCCCAAGGATAAACGGGGCTTACAAGAAAACACAGATGAGCAAACAGATGCAAAACATACTTGATTTTTTATAATTCAAAGAGAGAGACCATTTTGCTCAGATTATAACCTTAGTATTTTATGAATATTAACAGCACAAAATGTCACCATTAGCAAGCGAACAGTAGGATCCCAAAGAGAACTCATTGACTACTCACAAATTGATTGCCACCCATTTGTGGACATGTTTGTTTGTAATGTTACAAAAACAGTGATGGACAGATTTTTAAGATATTTTTCCAAAGATGTGTCTTGGCCTAACTTGGAAGTAAAATCATTTTAGGAGTGTCTGGATATAAAGTTTGATCCAGGAATTTATTTTTATGATGACACTACCAGTATGTGTCCCAGAAATGCAGGGGACTGCAGGGCTTTGGCAGAGGTAGGCGCTCTCTGAGTACTCCAGTATTATGTATATATTATGATAAAATACAGATTTATTCTAATTCTTTCCGCTATATTAAATCACAAAATAAAACTCAAGTATAACAGTTTCTAAACACTACTTGCTCAGAAACAACGGGGAAAAACCCAAAGATGAGATGCAACAAACTTGCTCAAGGAAGCAACGATTACATAAATATGGATAATTCCTTCAATTAAAGCACTGCTAATATAACTAAGGTCACAGAAGGCTGAAAAGTAAGAAATTGCAGCTTGGGAGAAAAACAGAGGTGTTTCTCTTTCGAGGTTCACTGTCCGTATGGAGAGCTTTGTAGGCTGAGGGTGGAGAAAGGCCCAGCCATCTCAGCGTCTCCTTCATCCTCTTCACCTTCCTCTTCATCTTCCTCTTCATCCTCGTCCTCATCATAGTCATCATCTGCCGCTTCGTACTCGTCGTCCTGATCAGCCCCTCCCCCTGATGCCAGGTTCTCCCAATAGGAGTGGTAGCCTGAAGCTCCTCCCCCATCATCTACGCCGCTCTGACGTCCAAACTTCAGTGAGCGAGCTGTGGACGGGAACTCAGTAAGCGCATCGCAATCAACGAGCTCCTCATTTAGCGACAGAAAAAGCTAAATTTCCTGAAGATTTTTTGAGCACGACTGCTTGCAACAAAATGCTAAAAACAAAAAGGCCATGGTGCTTTATCTACTGGAAAACTGTTTACTATGCCTTACTTACTTTAAGACTACATTCACATTGCCTTATTTCTGTAGATCACGCTTAGTGTGTCTAATTTAGAAAAAGACTACATTCATTATGCATGATTTACTGGAAGACGATGCTCACCAAGCCTTATTTCCTGGAAGACTATGTTCACTGTGGCTCATTTACAGCAAGAATATATACACTGGGCCTCATTTACGGGTAGAATATGCTGACACTACCTTATTTACTGCAGGACTACACTGCGCCTTATTTCCGGAAGAATACACTTTCGTTTTCTCATTCACAGGAAGACTGCGTACACTGTGCCTTATTCACTCCCAGACTACATTCACTGTGTCTCATTTACTGAAAGATCACATTCATTGCGTCTTATTTACAGCAAGACCATGCTCACTGTGCTTCATTTACTTGGAGTCTACTTACACTGTCCCTAATGTAAAGCAAGACTGCAATCTGCAAGACTGCAAGACTGCGCCTCATTTACAGGAAAACTATGCTTTCTGTGCAGCATTCACAAGACTATGCTCACTGTACCCAATTTACAGCAAGACCGTTTGCTTGGCTTTATTTATTGGAAGGCTACATTCACTGTGCCTTATTTACTGCAAGACTATGTTTACTGTGCCTTGTCAGAGCACTACGTTCACGTTACCTCATTTACTTCAAGACCACATTCACTGCTTCATTTACTGCAAGTCTCTTCACTGTGCCTTGTTAACTATACGTCTACATTGACACCATCTAATTTACGGCAATATAACATTCACTGTGCCTTATTTCTGAAAGACTATGCCAATTGTGTCTAACTCACTAGAAGACTAGATTCATTGCTCTTCATTTACTGGAGGTTTTTTGGAAGGCTATGTTCACGATACATAATTCACTGAAAGACTGTTCACTGCGCCTTATTTACTGCCAGACTACATTTACTGCACCTTATTCACAGCAAGACTGTTCACCAGCCTTATTTATAGGAACACTACCCTTGCATTACCTCATTCACTGGAAGACTACGTACACTGTGCCTTATTTACTAAAATACTCCATTCAACGTCTCATTTACTGAAACATTACATTCACTACTCCATATTTACTGCACCTTCATTATGTTTACAAGACGACAACTTTCACAGTGCCTCATTAACTGCAGGACTACGTTCACCATGCCTTATTTTGTGGAAGACTACATTCAGGAGCTTGGCCCCACTCAGTAACATGACAGCCCTTAAACCAAAGTAGCAACATGTACAACTCTTGTGCAGCAGACATGGGTTGGGTGGGGGAGGGAGATATGAAGGACACTTACTGGACATGCTGAGGTCTTTAGTTTCTTGAGTCTCATGCCCACACTTTGGGCAGGGGGGAGACTTGCCCTTCTCCTGTTTAAAAACTTTACTTCGGGCGTGGTCGTCACAGAAGCAGGCCTAGGAAGAGTGGAAACAAAACAAGTATCTTTGATATGGGGGGAAAAAAATGCAAATATGAACAAAAGCAAGATTACTTAGAAAGCTTTTTTTTAAAAATATGATTGTGAAAGGAGTGTTAAAAAAAAAAAAAAAAAAACTAACCTTGCATCGAAGACAAGAGTGCTGCCCAAGGCGATTACAGGAAATGCCTGCAATGAAACAGGGTATATATTTTCTATGTCTCCCCATGTGACGCACAGTGGCAATATCAAAATATTCAGTTTCTTTCCGTTTGTCTTTCCCGAAACATCGGAGGCCATTTATATAGCAACAATAAGTAAAAACTGTAAATCAAGCCAAATGTCAGGTAATCTCAATTCTACTTTTACTTTGCCATTTCAGCCCCATTCTAATGTCATTCTATTGTCCACAAGCGTGCTGATATTGGGATAATATACAGTGGATTGGCAGAGAAAATTAATATACAAATTGCCGCATTACATTATTACCCATTATACCATTAAAGTGATCACAATTTCAGATCCAGACAATAAATGTTCTTAGATTTCAAAAAAATAATTCAAAGGAATTTTGAATAATGGTGAAAAATGATTTCATTTTAAAAGGGTAAATAGCCAACCAAGCAGAAATATAATTCACACTGACCAAATTGCATTACTTACATTTGAATGTTTCTGCCTCCAGAACCTGACAACTTGCCTGATGCTCGAACTGATCATCCTCACAAAGAAAATTATGGCAAAAGGAGCAGCGAAATATCCGGCCCCCTGTCAGGAATAAAGATTTTGAACAAAAAGAAAACCATAGGTGAGGGACAGACAGGAGGAGCTATGCAGCACCAAGAAGACACGTCATAGTCCAAATGGATACCAGCTATGAAGAAACAATGCCCTCAGAGGGTACTCTAGTACTTTCATTTTGTAATGCAAAGACCATGCTAAACAAGGAAACCAAGTACACATACTGTTTCAAGGAAGGGTGATGCCACATTCTGTTGAAAATGTTCATGTACTTATACAATTCCATTCAACAAACCACTTAATTGTTTCACATTTATCCCCAGCAATAATCATTAAAAATAAAAAAAAAAATGTAAAAAACTCACTGGCAAAAATAAGGGGAAAAAACTTAACAGGCAAACCTGAAATAAAATTTGCATTGATGCGCATCATTTAAAAACAAGTGGTGCCAGGCACAGCAAACCCCGCCCCTCGCACATACTTTGAAATACTTTTCCCAAATTCAATAGGCATCTATTCTGGGTCAGTGGCAATCCCTAAACCGAATTTAGGGTGAATCTGGCCATTTGTTTTGCTGTTACAGTGTTAACATACAAACGCTCAAACAAAGAAGCAAACAAACCGAACCAAAAACAAAATCCCTTGCCCTCCCCCTCAGGGCAGAGCAAAGAAAAATTAGAAGGATTTCTGATTTTTACTTTCATGATGTGAATATTCTCAACCTTAAATACATTAAGAGATGCCTGCATTCTTCTGGGGATCAAGATGGGACTTAAAAACAAAATATTATAGTGCATTATAAATGGGTTGTTGAGGTTTGACTCGAGACTTCTTGATATTGCCCGTTTATTACCATGATCCCAGACACTCCTTTCACACTCAATGCAGTCAGCATCCGAAAGAGGGCACGTGCAGGCATGTGTGCTCAGACACTTTGATCCGTGGCAGACCCAGGCCTCACAAAAGTCGCACACTGCCCCCTGTAGGCAAATTTGGAAACAAATTAAATACATTCTGCATGCCAGTTTTTGGGGGCAGCATACGAGGCAAGCATCAAGAACAATGAAAGTCAAAATTAGGAAATGTGTAAAGCCAACGTCACAAATATTGGCAGAGAGAAAAGAAATTCAAGGTAATCAACAAAATTGTCACCCCCACTGGAAAAACCAAACCCACGAAATGAAAAAAGACGACTTTTCTCCATTAGATTTTTTTCCACATGCACCAAGCTGATCTAATCACCAGCCTCAATAACTACTCACCACCATGGACATCCCAGTGCTGTGGACGCCAGGGTGCCTTATAACACAGTCAGAGGACTTCATGCACTTTGTTTTCCCTTCGAAAATATAAAATTATTGGCAAATATATAAAAACAATCACAACTAGTACACAACATCACAAAAAATAAATGACTTTCCTCAATTCGACAATTTTCAATAAATCCTTTCAGCAATAACCTTTAAAAAGGAATTCATATAAACTAATTAGACTTCCTGAGCTTATTCTCAGCAGAAAAAAAGGCAAAATCTTCTATCCTTACCGCATTGTGCACACATAGGCAATTTCTGAACAGATGAGCAGAAGTAGCAGAAAGCCCTGGTCTTCTGGCGTCTTGGTGTCATTTAACCAAAGAAAAATACAGATGAGTTGACAAAAATAGGTTTGGGTATGAATTGACTAAATAATGACCTAATGACTCACTTGAGAAAATGTTATGCTAGCAGTAACTTTACAATACAAATCACAGTTAGTAGTTAAGTAACTCAATTTGGATTACAGAAACTCATAAGTAAATCATAATTTTGATGAAAAAAATAAATTTCCGCAAGCAAACTCATACCTTAGGCACTTGTCACACTCCTGCAGAACAAGAACATCATCTTCAATCAACAATTTGATGCAACATACAGAAAATAACACATGAATCGCATTAATCTGATGTGTATAAACGCAGTTGAGTATACCATGGAAGCATTGCATGGGTGCTTGGCCAAGTCTACATGATCTCTGTTAGCGCGACTCTGCTTCTCTCTTTCCTTCCGGTTTTCAGCTTTCTTGCGGGCTCCCGTCTTCTTCTTTGGCATGTTTCACTGGACCTCAAATTCTGCATAATAAGGAGAGGGAATCATTAAAGGCAGCACAGAAATAGTCCCTCAGAAATATAATGTAGTTATTAATGCACCCTTCAGATAGAAAATTAAAAATGCCACAAAATTGAAGTCGCACACTTGATTTTTCATTGTGTAATATTGTGCCGTTATTTAAGAGCAAAAAATTACATATAATAATCACACCGCAACACTTCTTCTTTGGCTTTGTCCCAATACCCACACTTGCAGTCTTGCCATCTTGAGAGCATGTTAAAGCACCACCAAGTAAGTGTGGAAGACTATCTGAACAAGCAGAAGCTCACTTAATCCACACTTTATAAATCCTTATCTTGATACCGCCTTGGAGCGGTATTAAGGACTACGTGTATCCTGCAGTACATCAGGTTTTGAATGACGAAAGGGAGGCGAGTTTTGTGGAATGACGGTAAAGAAAATGTTCCACTGTAAATAAAATTATATCAGGTCATTGAAGCTTTAGTTATAGAGCAACATGCTGTGTAAATTATGCAACTGAGCTTCAATAGATTGCTTATTTACCATCGCCTTTAATACCACATTTATAACTGAATTGCTTTATGATTTAGGATGATGTTTCAATGTTAGTTGACTGAATGTTTTGATTATTAATTGGGTCTTTATTCACAAATTTATTCAAATTATGCATTGTCTATTTCCAAGTCATTTTTGGCTTATGAATTCCTCTAACTGCTATTCCAACTGGAAACACTTCCCTTATCCACGTGCATCCCGATGCACTAGACAAAAGCTCACAGCACTTGCAGTCTTTATTCCAACTAATGGAAGCTGTCACGAAATTACAGTCCCATTACATTTTGGGTTGTAACTCTACAACTAAATAAGATAAAATCAAGTATGATATGTCATATTGAAGGTATTAACTTGTTCTTTTATGTGATTATACTTTTTATTTGTACTTTCAGGAGAATATGTACAAGCAAGATATGGCTTAATAGTGCACACCAGTATAGACAAAACAAAAACAAAAACAAGGCAGATCAAATAAATTAAACAAACATAGCAGGGACATCATATCAATAGACTTCAACTGGTTAGAATATTCTTAATACTTGAGCAAAGTCCTTTCCATGCATTCACTGTAGATAAACTGGCATTGTTCAGCTGAGCTGTGGTCTCCTCTAATGAAGAAATGTCCAATAAGGATCTGATCCAGTAGCATTTTGCACTGATATCTGGCTTGAACCACAGCTGGAGGACTGTCTTTTTTGCAGCTGTGAATTCAGCAAACACCAGACGTTTTTCACGTAGAGAAATCTTAAGTGAGGAAACATCATTCAGTAAACAAAAGCAGGGGTCTAACACAAGAGTAGTATCAAGTAATTTGGATAACATTTCAATAACATAATTCCAAAATATACTTATAGTGGGACATTCACAGAACATGTAAAGAAAGGTACCTATGGCGTTCTGGCAGAGCATGCATTGTGGACTTTGAGAGATATTAATCTTGAAACGTATATATGGGGTTGTGTATGCTTTGTGGATCAGCTTATCATGAATTAATTGGTGCGCCAAGCATTTGGACGTTAGTGGTAGATTGTCCCATATCTCCTCCCAGTCAGGTTCAACACCCACTGCCTTAAGCTCCCTATCCCGTATTGACATAACAGGAAGAGGTTTCATTGAGTTTCTTATCAGACGGTTATACAGTTTTGTTACCAGGCCTCGTGAGTGGCTATTGAGACCAATATGAATAGACAGTGGATGTGATCGTACTGGGTGCCAGGGCACTCCATACACCTTCATCGCAGATCTAAGTTGGAGATAAAGGAAATAGGATGATCAGAGGGAGATCATAATGGTGTTGGAGGTCTTGAAATGTGCGCAGGGTGCCATTATTGCAAATGTCGTTAACTAAGTGAATGCCTTTGGATGTCCACGTAGGGGATGTAAAGGGTTGCTTGCCTGATGTTAAACAAGGATTGCTCCATAGAGGAGAGGACAAAGTTAGTTTAAATGGACCACCCAGCATCTTTTCAGCATTATGCCAAGCTTTCAGAGTAGAGGAAAGAATAGTACTGTATCTTAGTGTACTTTTTCTTCCTGTCTGCATGAAAAGTATATCTGTAAGTTGGTTGGGATAGATCAACCTAGCTTCTATTGGTCACCATGGAATCTGGGATTCTGGATCCATCCAAACATGTAAAGTTCGGATCTGAAAGGCGAGGAAGTAAAGTTTTAAATCTGGGACAGCTAGTCCACCCTCTTTTTTTGGCCGTTGTAGTGTTGAGAGACGAATCCTGGCCCGTTTGCCCGCCCAAATAAACTTAGAAAATTGTGAGTGAGTATTTTTTTTTAAAAAGTTGTATGTGGTTGCATAGGCAACATAAAAAATAGGAAATTAAAGCGTGGTAGAATGTTTATTTTGAGAATAGGGACTCTTGCTTGCATTGAGATTTTTAGAGAGCTCCATCTTTGAAGATCTGCAGTTATTTTTTGTGCGAGTTCAGAGTAGATCTCTCGTAGGATGGTTGACAAGGAATCGCTTATTTTAACTCCTAGGTACACAAAGGAAGTCACAATTGGAATAAATGAGGGTAAAGAGAGTTTCTTTTTTAAAGGACCAATTGGCATTAATGCAGATTTTGCCCAGTTTATCTTATAGCCAGACAAATCATGAAATTTATCAAATAATTGTAATACGAGGGATTGTTTTGTTTACATCTGAGAGATAAAGAAGGATGTCGTCAGCAAATAGTGAGATGTGGTGAGAGGTACCTAGCAATGAGATTTGGGAGATGGACTGGCTTTGTCTGACAGCCTGTGCAAGGGGTTCTAGAGAAAGCGCAAACAGTAAAAGAGAAAGCGGGCAACCCTGCTTGGAACCTCACTGAAGCTCAATCGACTGGGATATGCAACAACCTGTCAACACGGAGGCAGTCGGAGAACAGTAGAGAGTTTTAACCATCCCAATGAATGTTGCTCCAAAGCTGAAGTGCTCCAAAAGTAGCCATAAGTAGTCCCAGCGAAGCCGATCAAAAGCTTTGAACGCATCTAGTGAAAACACTGCAGTGGGCTCCTGGGAGGAATCAGCAAGATCAATTACATGAAGTAACCTTCATAAGTTATCTGAAGCCATCCTCCCTTTAATAAAGCCAGTTTGGTCGTGATGGACAAGTTTGTTTATTAGGGGTTCGATTCGCGTGACCAGTACCTTTGCAAAAATTTTTAAATTGGCGCAGGTTAATGAAATAGGCCTGAAGCTGGAGCAGTCCAGGGGGTCTTTGTTGTTTTTTAATAGTAGTGTGATAATAGCTAATTTCTGGTCCCTGTGAAAAGATCCTGTTTCAATAGCAAAATTAATAGAATTGAGTAATAAAGGGCCAACAATATCCCAGAAAGCTAGATACAACTTAGGTGGAATGCCATCCATGCCTGGTGACTTCCCCCTCCGAAGTGATCTTGCTGCTTCTTGCAACTCATGTATTGTGATTGATTTGTCTAAACCTGCTCTGAGTCATTTAGTGTAGGTAGATTAAAATTATTCAGAAAAGTCTTGCACAACCTTTTGTCTAGTGTAGACTCTGATGAGTATAACTTGGCGTAAAAAGACTTAAATGTATTGTTGATGGCTATGGGATCTGTAGTTACGTTGCCATCTGCTGTTCGGATTATGTCAATACAAGATTTAGATTCATTTTCTTCTTTCTTTCTTTCTTCTTTCGTCTCAATGCAAGTAAGTTGCTGGACCTGTCCCCCCAATACTAGTATTTTTGTCTGGTCCTGTGTACAATAAAAGATGCTTTGGATGAGGAATGTCTATTATATTCACCAGGTAAAGCAGACAGAGACATATCTACATTTTCACTAAGGGATTCAGCTTGCTGTTTTTCTAGTGTTTTAATTTTGGATTCCAATTGTGTCATCTTTTTAACACTTTGTGATTTTAATCTAGAAGAGAATGCAATGCAAAAACCTCTTAGGAAACATTTTGTGGTTTCCCACAGTACTTGTGGATTGCAGCTCTCGGTCTGATATAAACTGACAAATTCTTGTAGTTGTGCTTGAAGGTTCTCAATAAATTCACTATTGAATAATAAAGAGTCATTAAAACGCCAGCGGCGTAATTTGGGAGGTGATGATGGTGGCTTGATATGACATTGGAGTGGGGACTGATCAGATATTAATCTTGGTAAGATATCCGCCTCACCCACCCGATCAAACAAGCTAGAGCTAACTAATAATGTAATAAATTCGAGACAGTGACTTATGGCGAGCCGAATAGAAACTATAAGCTTTGGTGTTGGTGTTGTTAATTCGCCAGACATCCATCAAATTCAACTCTGTGATAAACTGATTAAGGGCGAAAGAGGAGGGAGGGAAGCAATTAGAAGCCGGTGACCTATCCAGTAAGGGGTTAACCGTAGCATTAAAATCCCCCCTATGAACAAACTACAATCAACAAAAGAGAGCAGCGTGTTTGATATACCATTGAGAAAGTCAGCATCAAAGTCATTTGGGGAGTAAATTGATGCTAAAAGAATTTTCTTGCTATTGACACTGACGATAGCATAAGCAAAGCGGCCACTTGTGTCCTTCCCAGTAAAAAGTACTGTTAGGTGGGCAGACCTTTTAACCAATATTACAACACCCTTGGATTTATTATTTGCGCAGGAAAATGCTATTATTTTAAAACGCCTATTTTGAAAGCGATGGATATCCTCTTGTTTTAAATGAGATTCTTTAATTAGAGCAACATCGACGTTTAACTTGTTCTTTAATATTATTAAGTGAAAATATTTTTTTTGAGAAATTTTCATAGAAGAAACAAGCAAAAACTACTCCGTCACAGAATTACACAAAATTGACGTGGTTTTTTTTAATGTTGTGTTTAACTATCCAGAAAGTGATGTTCCTATCATAGTTAAGTTATGAAACTTCAATATGTTCATATTTAAGGTGTTTTTTGTTAATACTGTCAGGTTATAGAAACAAATATTGACTTAAACCCTGCTTTATGGGCAAGAAATTTCAAAAAGTCAATGTCACGGAATTACAGGAGGCAAATTGTCACGGAATGACAACAATAGTATTAATTAGTTTCAAAGTATTTATTTCAATATATTATACATATATATTTACATTTTTACAGTTTAGCAATATATTACAATGAGTTTTCCACTTATAATGACCAATCATAATACATACTTCAATTTTTTTTAAATCTCCTCGTCAACATTGGCTTGGCGGCCCCCCTAATACACTTTGGCTAGACCCTGGAAAAATGTCATTCAGACCATAAGTGCAGGTATTGGAACAAGGCCTTTGACTTCGGAGCATAAATCTAGCATGCAAACTTTTTCCACCAAAATATACACAAGGATCAATGACAAATAAACCTTTTAAAAATGTTTTTAAAGAATTTTTAAAAATTATACAGAATACATTTATTTGAAGTTGGAAAAGTTTGTTTAAACAAGTTTTAATGGTTGCACAACATTTAAAGGGTTTTAGTTTTAGACTGTATTTGGAATTTCACCAGCCAAAGTTTCTGGGGGGGGGAAAAAAAAAAAAAAAAAAAAAAACACCTCCCTCTTTTTTTTCTAGGTGATTTTTTTTTAGTATGTATACCTGAGTGTCTCTACTCTGTCTAAAACATTACCATATTGTAACTGAGCTGGGCATTAAAAGAAATTTATGGATTCGTTATTGTAGGGGGTGTATTTTGGTTTTCCAAACAATTTAAGAAGAATTAAACTATTAAACTTTGTTTATTTGAAAGGTTTTCAATATAAAATTATGTCCCCACATTTATATTAATTCATCTTTTAATACATTTCACATAGTGGTACCTTGCTCGGACAGTTGCGCCACCTGGCATTGAGGGTTTGAGATGGCAAAACATAAAATATAAATATCATTTTTATGAGAAACTGGAATTGTGTTCAAATTAAACCGGTTTCATAGAATAAAATGATGCCTATCATGAATCATTTAAAATTATCTTAAACCAAAGTAGTGTACTCGGACAATGTCACATCACTGACCCACAAAGATACAGGCAACATTTCTAGGGCTCATCACTGACATACGTTATGCCATTTTTTATGACTATTCCTGAGTAAGTCCCCAATTCCTTGCCAAATTAAAGTACCTTGAACAACCACAGACCCAATCTTCTCCACCTTCCTATGTTGCAACAGTTACGAGAAGCGGAACCTCAATAACTACCGTCAATGAAATCTTTGGTACCTTGTAACTACACTGCTCAAAAAAATTAAGTGATCACTTAATAATCATAGTATTACACCAAGTCAGTTAAACTTCAGTGATATCCATCTGTCGATTTAGGAAGTGCAAGTCATTGTGAATCAATTTCACCTACTTTGGTGCGAATGAAATTGACAACAGGCGCAAAAGAGGCAAAGGCAGGACAACCCCCAAAAATAACCCAGCAAAGCAGCCATTACCCCTCAGGCCATGGATTGTTTGGAATTAATATAAATAGACAAAGACATTTTCAAGTTATCCTGCAGAATACAAGATACAAGATGGCGGCTGTGGCGGCCATACTGGAAATCTGAGTGCCGTCAAATTCGACAGGCTTCAGTAAGTACACAAGACCAAGCAACTGCAAAAATCGCATTGATTGACAAAGGAGATTTCAAGTTATCATATGGAATACAAAATTTTAAGGGACAGAAGGATGGACAAACAGATGGAATGACAGACATTGTACATGGCGACAATACCCCTCTGCCCTAGTCGGGGCTGAGGGGTAAAAAGGGAATGGACGTGCATGTGGTGACTACAGACAATCGCTCTCTCCTCATCCTTTCTGGCAGATTATTCTCTAGTTTAGAGTTCAGCTAGTGTCCTTGTCACTACTGTTAGCATGAGGCAGTACCTGCAGCCCACTCAGGTTGTACAGGTAGTCCAGCTCCTCATGGATGGCCCTTTCTGTTTACACAAATTAAAAAATGTTTCACAAACCTAAATTCTGACACAAGCTGTCATCTGGCTCCCAGTGGTAATATAATCTTGGTTTCTTAAGTCTACCTTCAGTAGTTTTTTTTTTTAAATCTAGACCTGGTTTATGGGTCATACTGGGAAAAAAATCAGTTTTAAAAAAAAAAGCTCCTTTTTTTGTTTTCAGAAATAAACAAAATCTCTCACAAACCTAATTGTTGTTCATAAACTCTCACCTGGGTCCCAGTATTAACATTGTCCATGTTTCACAAGTCTACGTACGGTACTTTATCTAGACTTGATTTTGTGGTCATTACTGAGACTAACCCGTGAATTTTTTCTGTTTTCACAATTAAAATAAAAAGTTTCATTCACTTGACGTTCGTTTTCTAACCATTTTTACACTCCCACAGTTGATATAGTCCATATTTCACGAGTCAATCTTCGCTAGTTTTTGATGTAGTCCAGGGTTTATCACTCTGCTTATGTTGCTTTCACAAGTCCGACAGCCTTAAAGCCCTACGGAAGGCCACAGCAGCTAAATGCGTTTTAACAAAGTTTACCAAAGAAATGTAAATAAATGAGGTCAAATCAATGTTTCGCAATACATGAGATACTTGTACCTTGACTCAGCAGCTGGATGTTTTTCAGGGCTTTCGGGCAGGTTATTCCGTGAATGTCCGGCGAATATTGAGTACCAAACCAATTTTACATCTGTATGAATTGACTTTCAGCTCTTCTTTTCGGCATGACTGGCCTTCGTATGATTGAACTAGAAACCTATCAACGACTAGCCACGCAACTAGATCAAGGTAGCGAGCAAGCGATCGACCAAATAATTAGTTACAAAGCCAGCTGCGGCTCGCTGAACTGGCAGCAGCCGCAATACTTCGGAACGATGAACTCACTGCGAACTCACAGCAAACAAGCTCGCCGAGATAACAAATCCCGCAGATCGAGTCCCGCAGACCGCATCAAACTGCAAATTTATTAATCGCATGGACCAACAAGAAAAATTCAAGTTAACCATACCCGTTAACGCAGAGATCACATTCAGCGATTACACGAGGAATCGTCATTCGTCCCACAAAACACATGCTCCGGATGTACAAATAATGGAAAAGAAACTCAGTTCCGTCCCTTCTTCTTCTTCTTCCTTTGATCTGTTGGAGTTTTAAAAATAACTTCGAAGGTGCATACCGCCACCCTCTATACCGGAGTATGCAAACATGTCAGGGTTTATGTATTGACTTTAATTGAGAAAATTGAGCTAGTCTTATCCAAACAACTTAACGAGATCATTCAGACAATATTTAAAGAAATAGAGGAGAATAGGGAAGAAAAAAGAAAAAAAATCTATTCTAACATATCTAGATTCTATTGCATAACCGTTGTATCTCTTAAAAATTGTACAACAGCCTTCTGAATGAACACTGTCTACCAGTGACCTGCACAGAGTACAAAATGTACTCCATGTCCGCACCGCGGCTGCAGGTTGCTTCTCCACATCCGCACCGCATCCGCAGGAATTAGATAAAAATCGCGGAGTTTGCGGCTCCACCGCATTATCCGCTCGCTGCACAAGTCTTGTAAGCGGATAATGCAGTGCAGCTGCGAACTCTGTGACCGCACCGCAGAGCGGTGTGGATTTTGATCTAATTCCTGCGGATGCAGTGCGGATGTGGAGAAGCAACCTGCGGCTGCGGTGTGGACATGGTGTACATCTTGTACTCGGCGCAGGTCACTGCTGTCTACCCCTTTTGCTGTAGTTCCTAAGACTTCCTCCAGACTCCATTCTCTCCCTGCTTCTAATATCCTCAGCTTTAGCCGCTCCCCCTCTTCAATAAACCTTTTACAATACATGAATACATGCTCAGTATCCTCTGTTACCTTACATTGAGTGCATTGATTTGACTGGACCTTCCCCAATATGTACATTGTTGTTTTGAGTCTTGTGTGATTTAACCTTGTTAGCCTTGTTAGTTTGACTTCATTTCCGTAGTTTCCTGACTTAACATTGCTTGCATTTATGGATTTTTGTACTCTGTAATATGATCAGCCTTAATTGGCTTCATCCCATCTCTCCTGCCACTTCTTCATCACTTCTTTTTTAACAATAGCTTCTCCACCCCCTTTTCCAAACGGGACATTTATAATATGTTCCAACATTATTGAACATTTAGCTATTTTATCTGCAGCCTCATTTCCTCGAACTCCAACATGGGCCGGTACCCAGCAAAAAACTATGTTCTTTCCTAGTCTATGTAATCTGAATAGGCTTTGGAGAGTTTCCAGAAATAAATCTGTTGTAACCGACTCTAAGCTTTTAATACTGAGAAGAACAGAGACAGAATCTACACAAAATACCACTCTGTCCAGGAGAACCTCCTCAGCCCATTTCAGGCCTATTATAACTGCCATCATTTCAGCTGTATAAACTGACTGATTATCAGATAGTCTCCTGCCAATTCTTGTTTTTGTTTTTGGAATATATAAACACACTCCAACTTTGTCATGCTTATCCTTAGACCCGCTGTGTAAATGTCCATATAACTGTAATACCTACTGCCAATGTATTGTCCCCCTTTGAGCCCTATCTCACAGTCAGCCCACTCCTTCTGAAGTTCCATTATTTAAAAATCTACAGCAGGTTTTGGAAAAAACCAAGGGGGAACTGCACTAATGGGGGCAGGATTGCTAAACTGAACATGATACAGTCCATACTCAGTTGCCTTTCTCTTTGCTGTCCATCCATATCCATTTCCCTGGAATCCACACTCCCAACACGCCTGCAGATCACCCTTGGCTGGATTCTCATTGCCAGTTCGAGATCATTGACTTATCCCTTCTCAGGTCTACCGGTGCCTCCCCTGCTTCTACCTGTATAGCATTGACAGGAGTTGTTCTCATTGCCCCAGTACAGATTCTGAGTGCTTTATTTTGTACTCTGTCTATTCTATTCAAATGTGTCTTGGTTGCCCCTCCATACACAAAACAACCATAATCAATGGATGTTCTCATTAAAGCTCTACATATATAGAACTTTAGAAATATATATATATACTGTGGCGCTCGAAAGTTTGTGAACCATTTAAAATTTTCTATATTTTTGCATAAATATGACCTAAAACATCATCATATTTTCACACAAGTCCTAAAAGTAGATAAAGAAAACCTAGTTAAACAAATGAGACAAAAATATTATACTTGGTCATTTATTTATTGAGGAAAATGATCCAATAATACTTATCTGTGAGGGGCAAAAGTATGTGAACCTCTAGGATTAGTGATTCATTTGAAGGTGAAATTAAAGTCAGGTGTTTTCAATCAATGGGATGACAATCAGGTGTGAGTGGGCACTCTGTTTTATCTAAAGATCAGGGATTTATCAAAGTCTGCACAACACACATTTGTGGAAGTGTATCATGGCACGAACGAAGGAGAGTTCTGAGGACCTCAGAAAAAGCGTTGTTGATGCTCATCAGGCTGGAAAAGGTTACAAAACCATCTCTAAAGAGTTTGGACTCCACCAGTACACAGTCAGACAGATTGTGTACAAATGGAGGAAATTCAAGACCATTGTTACCCTCCCCAGGAGTGGCCGACTAACAAAAATCACTCCAAGAGCAAGGCGTGTATCAGTCGGCGAGGTCACAAAGGACCCCAGGGTAACTTCTACGCAACTGACGGCCTCTCTCACACTGGCTAATGTTAATGTTCATGAGTCCACCATCAGGAGAACACTGAACAACAATGGTGTGCATGGCAGGGTTGCAAGGAGAAAGCCACTGCTCTCCAAAAAGAACATTGCTGCCTGTCTGCAGTTTGCTAAAGATCACGCGAACAAACCAGAGGGCTAATGGAAAAATGTTTTGTGGACAGATGAGACCAAAATAGAACTTTTTGGTTTAATGAGAAGCGTTATGTTTGGAGAAAAGAAAAGAAAACACTGCAATCCAGCACAAGAACCTTATCCCATCTGTGAAACATGGTGGTGGTAGTATCATGGTTTGGGCCTGTTTTGCTGCATCTGGGCCTGGACAGCTTGCCATCATTGATGGAACAATGAATTCTGAATTATACCAGCGAATTCTACAGGAAAATGTCAGGACATCTGTCCATGAACTGAATCTCAAGAGAAGGTGGGTCATGCAACAAGACAGCGACCCTAAGCACACAAGTTGTTCTACCTAAGAATGGTTAAAGAAGAATAAAGTTAATGTTTTGGAACGGCCAAGTCAAAGTCCTGACCTTAATCCAATCGAAATGTTGTGGAAGGACCTGAAGCGAGCAGGTCATGTGAGGAAACCCACCAACATCCCAGAGTTGAAGCTGTTCTGTATGGAGGAATGGGCTAAAATTCCTCCAAGCTGTTGTACAAGACTAACCAACAGTTACCGGAAATATTTAGATGCAGTTATTGCTGCACAAGGGGGTCGCACCAGATACTGAAAGGAAAGGTTCACATACTTTTGCTACTCACAGATATGTAATATTGGATCATTTTCCTCAATGAATAAATGATCGAGTATAATATTTTTGTCTCATTTGTTTAACTGGGTTCTCTTTATCTACTTTCAGGACTTGTGTGAAAATCTGATGTTTTAGGTCATATTTATGCAGAAATCTAAAAAATTCTAAAGGGTTCACAAACTTTCAAGCGCCGCTGTATATATATATATACATATACAAGCACACACACACAGCACCCTCAATAATTATTGGCACCCCTGGTTAAGATGTGTTCTTTGGCTTCTAATAAATTCAGTTTTTTTTCTAAATAATATAGGACCACAATGGAAAAAAAGAGGAAAATCCAACCTTTAATTCAAGAGATTTATCCAGTGGGAAAAAAAATCCCACATTAAGAAATAATTCTTTATCACCCCTGATGTTAATACTTTGTACAACCCCTTTTTGCCAACAAAACAGCGCCTAATCTTCTCCTATAATGTTTCACAAGATGGGAGAATACAGAAAGAGGGATCTTCGACCATTCCTCTTTGCACAATCTCTCTAATACATCCGGCGACCTGGGTCCTCTCCTCTGCACTCTCCTCTTCAGCTCACTCCACAGGGTTTCAATGGGGTTGAGGTCTGGGGACTGAGATGGCCATGGGAGGAGCTTGATTCTGTGTCTGGTGAACCATTTCTGTGTAGATTTGCCCGCATGTTTAGGGTTATTATCTTGCTGAATGACCCAGTCATGACCCATCTTCAGCTTTCGGGCAGAGGCCACCAGATTTTGATTTAAAATGTCCTGGTATTTCAAGGCGTTCATGATGCCATGCACCCTAACAAGGTTCCCCTCTGGAAGAGAAACAGACCCACAGCATCCCCGATCCTCCCCCATAATTCACAGTGGGCATGAGGTGCTTTTCTGCATACTCATCTTTTGTGTTCGGCCAGACCCACTTAAAGTGTTTGTCGCCAAAAAGCGCCTGATGGTCGTTTTGTAGACTTTGTGACCCCAAGATACTACCATTTGTTGCAATTCTTTAAGAATGAGCTTTGGAGAACTTTTTATTTCTCTTGCCATCCTCCTCACTGTGCGTGGTGGCAAAATAACTTTGTGTCCTCATCCAGGCTTGTTTACCACTGTTCCAGTTGTTTTAAACTTCTTAATGATTCCGCTGACAGTAGGCAGGTGCAGGCGAGTGGCTGTTTTCTTGTAGCCATTGCCTGACTTGTGAAGGTCAACACACATCTGCCTTACTTGAATGGTGTGTTCCTTTGTCTTTCACATGTTGAAGAGTGGATAAGAGAAATGGCCTCTGTATCACGTCATATTTATACCCCAGGGAAACAGGAAGTGATGATTCACTAATTAAATGTTCCTAGATACTCTGATCAACTTTGTAAACTACTGTAGAAATGACAGAAATACTTCAATTACATTTATTTCCTAGGAATTGTTACAGATGCCAATAATTGTGGAACAGGTGATTTTATGAAAAATAATTATTTCTTAGTCAGGGATTTTTTTTCCCCCTTAAAATTCAGTTGAAGGTTACATTTTTCTACAACTCTCAATGTGAGAGTATGCTTCTGCAATAAAAATTGAATTTATTTTAAGGCTTTTAAGACATCTTAATTTGGTGTGCCAATAATTAATTAATTATTAAGGGCGCTCTATATATATATATATATATATATATATATATATATATATATATATATACACACACATGACCTTGTGTTGGATCGTACATCAATTCTTGTTCCGTTGCCATTATTTAGACACACTAACCTTCTTGCATTCATCAGCTCTTCTACAATCTCACCATTACGATCTATATTTTTACTTCCCCAGAGACTGTTATGGGCATTAAAGTCCCCCCACCATATTTCTTTTGTATTGCCATAAAGGGGCCTGTTAATCACCTGCTGAAGTGATTCTAACTAAGGCTTGCGAGGATTATAAAAATTGACTACGATGAGATTACCATCTGACTTGCACACTTCTATGATAACACACTCCAATTCTGTTGTGTTATTCAGCCGTCTAGCAGCTATACCCTCTATTATGAATGTGATACATCCTCCCCCCTGACCCTCACTCCTACCATACCTTGCTGAATCATATTCATATATTATAAAGTCAAGATGTGGACGCAGCCAAGTTTCTTGCATACAAATTATGCCGGGTTTAACTTCACTTCCTTTCAAGTAATTTTTTAGCTCTTGTCCAGTGGCTATCAGGCTTCTAGCATTCCATTGTAATAGATGGAATATCATATGGATCCTAATTACTTGCACTATCATTCTGAGTCCTCCCATCCCCTTTAATAGATATCATTTTATGAATCTCTTCTCCTTGAATGCCTGTCATGCCTAAAGACTCCTCTGCAGCTGTCACTACGATATGTATTTTATCACTTTTCTTTGACTGCTGACTAACCACATTAATAACTTTACACATAAAAGCAATAAAGCACTTTTTATTCACCAACATAGTTTCCTCCTTGACATTACATTTATGATTACACACCCTTTGTACGATGGTTGGCTGTCACTGTTGCAAGGGAGCTGACTGTCTCAGCAGTATAGGAGCTAGTTGACTCTGCAGCCATTTACTACTTGTCCCCTGGGAGGCTATCTCAACCTCATCTCTCTCACTCCACCTAATCCTCTCAAGTTCTTTGGGCCTCTCTTTACATTACTCTTTAATGCTTCTGCATAGGGCACCTTATTCATGATTTTGTATCGCTGAACCTCTCATGCTTGTTGTTGCACGCTACATCCTCCATATGCCATGCTATGCTCTCCGCCACAATTACAGCACTTAAGCTTTGCATCCTTGGCACATTTCCCGTACTCATATTCTCTGCCGCATTTAGCATATCTTTGCCTTCCCTTGCACTGCTGTACTGTGGGTCCCATTCTTTGGCATTCAAAACATCTTAGCGGCTGTGGAATGTACTCTCTAACTTTATGCACCGTGGCTATTCTTACGTGACCGTAATCCATTGCAGACAGGATATTCTTACGCGACTCCCATTCGAGCATGCCCAGATTGAAATTGTATGACACTGCAATTTTTGTCAAACATGTCAGTTTGGCCGCCGAGCTTGTACAAGGGGCAGAAGGGTTAAACCCGTAGCCATGGCACCGGGACCCCTGCTGAAAATTCCAGAGGCTGGTTTAAGCTGTGTTTTGGACAGTCATCGTTGGTCGACCAGCCCTTCACCAGCTGACAATACCAGCTTAACCAGCTTTGACTGCCTTCATCAAGCTATAGAGACCAGCTATGACCGGCTAATAACACAACTCAGACCATCTTAAACCAGCTAAGAATTCTAGCTGCCAGAATTCTAAGCTGGTTTAAGATGGTCTGAGCTGTGTTCTTGGTCATAGCTGGTGTAGCTGGTCTCTATAGCTTGATGAAGGTGGTCAAAGCTGGTTAAGCTGATATTTTCAGCTGGAGTCAGCTGGTGAAGGGCTGGTTGACCAACTAAAACTGTCCAAAACACAGCTTAAACCAGCCTGACCAGCCTAGGTCGGTCAAAGCTGGAATTCTCAGCAGGGAAATTGAAATATCACCCCCGGGGCTTCTACACTGAGCAACAAAAGAAATGCAAGTTAGCTAGTTAATTAATGTACTCTTATGATTACTCAGTCAAAGTGACCGCAAAGCAAAGAAATGTTTGATGAAACGAGTATAAATGTGCATGCGCTAGTAATAAATTTGATTGTCTATAATTACGCGCAAAATTATTTTCTACGGTCTGCGTTTAATTAACTTGCGTTTCTTTTGTTGCTAAGTGGTAGCATCTGGAACTAGGCCGTTCATCAGATAGGAGAACTCCCGAAAAATAGTCATACATATCCACATTACGTGAGTCATGCAAGCCATCAACATGTGTCAAGCTATTCTTATGGGAGAACAAGAAAGGTAAGAAAATTACCGAAGTCCGACAATTTCAATCTGCACATGCCTGACAGAAAATCACGTAAGAACAGCCTGTCTGCAATGGATTACAGTCACGTGATGTAAGAATAGCCACGGTCTAACTAATCCACCCAATTTTCATCTCAGTTAGTAATACATTTTCAAACACAAGTAAAACTGACAGGCTATCTGTCTTCTTACCTCCTCTACTTGTTTGTACTCTCCTAACCTCTGTCACCTTACCACCTTCGATTTCATGCTTTATTTCCTCTATCGTCATATCAAGCGGGACGTTTGATATCACTCCTTGGAGTTTAGCCGCCGCCCCTGGGACATTCACCTTGATTGCACTACCATCTGCTCTCTTTTTCAGTATCCTTTCCCGCTGTTCCTTATTTACTGCTGATATCAATATTCTCCTATTGCTGAGTAACTTTGCATACTTGATTTTACCCATTTCATTTCCTACAGCCTTAGTAACTCGGGCTAGATGAAAATGGCCTGTCTCACTCCCCATTGTAACAATTACCTTCAATTCCTCACTCACCGCTCGTCTACAAACTTGTTTTTTAAATCTTTGTACACCGGCTCCTTCCTCACCGCTATTATCCGCCCAAGAGTTAAATCACCATACTAGCATTCTTAAACTGACCAATTTCCATTCCTCCATCCGAGGTTTCAGACAAGTTTCCAGTCACGGTACAGTTCGATTGCAATCCGCCCGAGGATACCACTCTCTCGCCAACCTCCTTTCAAACAGAGCTTCGAAAAGCTCATCCCAGTTCCGTCCCTGAACAGAGGCCTAACTAAAGATACCTGCTTTACTCAAAACAAAACATGCAGGAATTGAGTTCACCAAGTCACTAGCGCTCGGAATTGCAGACTGTCTCATAGCCAATTACGCCAGCATATTCTGGATACAACATGCTGCTCATTATGTAATGTATTATTTGTGCTGTTACTCAGCCTGTCCACTCCATATTGAAGTCCAAGTAAAACAAAATAAAACAAGTAGATCAGAAGGATCTAATAGCTGCAACCTCGCCTAGCATCCGTCACGAGGCCTAGTGTCCATGACTGGTGGTTTCTTGTACAAGTGTGATGTCGAAATTGGCAAATGACCTTGAAAATCAATAGGGGACCCTTCCTCTTTACCAAGAAGCTTGTTGTAAGATGTAATAGCCATCCATCAAGTTAAAGTGGAGCTACGGTGCGAAAACTGTGAAAACGGGGCAAAATCGACACTTTTTTGACCGGTGTGACCTTGGGATTCGACAGATGACCTTGAAAATCGATAGAGAAGCCCTCCTCTATACCAAAAAGCTTCTTGTAAGATTTCATAGCCATTCATTGAATTAAACTTGAGTTACGGTGCGAAAACCATCAAATTGGGCAAAATTGACACTTTTCTTACCTTTGTGACCTTGGGATTTGATGACCTTGAAAAACAATAGGGAACACCTCCTGTATGCCTAGAAGCTATTTCCAAAATTTCATAGCAATCCATGAATTCTAACTGGAGTTACAGCGCGAAAACCTGCAAACAAGGTCGTGACCTCTGTGAACTTGACCTTTGACCTTTGACCTTGTGCATGGACATCACTTTCGTAAAGGTCAATAACTCCTGAAAATTTCATGATGATACGAGGACAGAAACATGGTGAAAAAGGTGTCACAGACGGACAGACAGACAGACAGACAAACAGAAGCGTTCATAGAGCTGCTTGGTCGCAGCTAAAAAACAGCATGTGGTCTGACTTGGTTACATTGCACAAAAATGTTTTATTAAGCATCCAGCAAAATTTTAATAATTAAAAATATCGCTAGGCAAATAAACTTGCATGTCAAAGTTGCAATGCAGGAAGCTCTATTCTCAGCTCTAAAACGCTGTGGGCCTGTCTGATAAAGTCACTGAAACCATGTCCAATAGACCGGTCCAGAGTACAGCCCACCCGGGCCTATCCAGCCAATGAAATCCAGGGCTGCAGTCACGTGACTGCACCCAGCTCACGCCCACTAGACCCTCGGACAAATACTTATCCGGACTGCTTTCTCTATTTAGTCTCGCAGGAAGGAGGGGTCCCAATGTCCCCGAGACAAACATTTTTGAAACATGGTTTTTTAGGACCCTCAGGGTGTCTACTTAAGATTTTTGCTTGTTGCCTGGGTCAACTAATGTCCCATTGGCGGTTTTTGGTGGCCATTTTGAATTTATGTCCACACGAATGGCGAAAACACCAATAAAACCCCAATTTTCATAACTTCTAGACAAATGAACACACTTTGATAATTTTGACACCAGGAATCAAATGGAAAGGTCACCGAGATGGTAGAACCACTCTTTATCAGAGAAAATGAACTGAGTAACACTTTTTATCAATTACTCAAAAAAAAAGTTTGGAAATGTTTTTTCAGTCTATAATTTCTTGTTTTTAATAAATCCAGTTGGTGCTGTCTTTTAGACTGATGGAAAGCCTGATTAGTCACCTTTCCAACGAGGTACAGCTTGTAAGGATTGTGCATTCATGGATTGAGCGACAAAGCTAAACGTGTGGGAGTGACCAATTTAGAATTCTTAGAATTTCAAACACCAATAAAACGCCAATTTTCATTTGACACCAGCAGTCAAATGGAAAGGTCACTGAGATGGTAAAACCACTCTTTATTAGAGAAAGATGAACACTGAGTAGTGTTATAACAAATAATACTACCCAAAGTGGGTCATTATCTTCGTCCATCTCATTATCAATCTGTCCAACTTGCCCCCCCTTCTTCCACACCATGCGCACACACACACTTAGCTTCCCCCCTCCCCTTCTCCCCTCCCCTCGCCTCCCCAACCCCCCCACCCACACTCACACCCACTCATCATTGTCCATCTCTATCTCCTCCACTTCCCCATCATCTACAGCACTGAGACCACTCGCCAACAGGTCAATCAATGACAGAGGCAAAGTTGGTCCACAACACCAGACAGGCTTTAAAACCTACCTTTTTCATTCTCCCATCCCTGATCATCATCATAGGGATTAGGCATCCAGAAGAGTGGCTCAGCGGCCCGCTTACAGCATGCTACCCTGTAGTTAACTCGCTGGATATGGGGGATGAGTGCATTTTGACAGGGAGGCAGGTGAGCTAAGTCCACTCTTGACTTGCAGCTGAGGGTCTCTTCCTCTCCCACCATCTTCTTTAGGATCTTGGTCCTGGCCAAGTTCACAGATGTTCCCAGATATACCCAAATAAAAAATAATTATAACCCTCGTCTTTTGCTTTTTTTGCTATGCGATCCGTTAATAAAAACTCAAGATTGACGTTTTCAGGAAGTGCTTCCAATGAGGTTACAAGGGACGTGGTGCCATCTTCAGCAAAGCTTGACCTAGGTCCGGCCGTTGCTATGCGTAGTTAGTGGGTGGGGGGAGCTATGGATCGGTCTATTGCAAATAGCAGCCTATCTCAGCTCTGTCTCATGATGAATACCACAATAGAGGACCAAAACTGCCAAAATAAAAAACATAAATAAAATGATGCAATAATAATAATAAATCTTATTAATATTGCACTTTACATTTGAGCAATCACTAAGTGCTACAGAGCAAAAAAGAAAAGAAACACGATACACTTATAAAATTTTAAAAGGGAGAACCAATAAAAGACATTTAGTTAAATGCTTTTGTAAAATACAAAAATAAATACATGAAATAATAAAGAAATAAATGCATAAATAAAAGGCTAAATTATCAAATATGCAGGTCAATTTGAAAATAAACGAAGATGCAAAGAAATTGAAAAAAATTATTTGTCAATTTACTTACTTCTGTATGAATTGATTTTCAGATGTAATTATATTCCAATGTATTCCTTTCTGAAGAAATAACTTCTCCAATTTGCATCATAGCGACCATAGGTTCAGTAGCTTGCTAGCTGTACCGAAGCGATTGCTTTTGAACTAGCTAGGAAGCTAGCTAATGTTTAAAAAATCTGCAATCACATTTGGGTTGCACAACACTGCCGCGAAGCCTTGGATAAATTCATGCATATTACAACTAGCTAAGTTAGTAAAGTTCGGGCAAAAACCAAATCATATTGCTTTAATGTGATTATCATTTACCAAGATTTTCCTGAGTTAACATTAGCTAGCTTACTACACACATAGCAATGTAACTTAATATGCGATGACACACATAGCAGCCCAGTCATCATAACATTATCAGTAAGCCTCCGTGCATATATGCGCTATCCAGAAGCTGATTGGTTGGTATGCAAATTTGGAGCATTGTTTTAGTTCGGGCCCCCAATGAGTGACGTCCTAGCTGAGGACCCACCTTGATGAGACGGCTAACAGATTTAAATTTAATTTTCATTGTGTCCCATATGCATGTCACCACGTGGTGACATGTATGTGTAAATACAGTGGAGTGGGCGGCGCTGTTTCCCTTACTGTATTTGAATATTGTCTCATGTATTGCAGGTTAAGTCTTCGAAAATGAAATGTCAAATGCCGTTATCATTAATATTTTCAAGTGATTTGGAAACAGCATTTTCATTTTCATGTTGACCCTAAAAGAGCGTGATGACATGTTTATGTAAATGCAATAGACTGGGAGTGCTGTTTGGCTTATTACATTTGAATATTGTCCACCGTAGAGCAGGTTAAGTCTTTGCAAACTAAAAGTTGAATGCTGTTTTCGATATCATTTTCAAATAGTCAGAAAATACCATTTACATTTTCATGTTGACCCTAAAAGAGCGTGGTGACATGTAATTGCAAATGAGGTAGGCTGGGGGTGCTGTTTTGCCAATGGGTCATTCCATATGAACTCAAAGGTACAGGAATCTTCCATGGTCACCCACTCAGACTTGGCTCAAAAGTTATTTTGGGAGCACCTCTTCATGAAAAATTTTGGGCAGCTACTCCAAGGGGTTTCCGAGATATGATCCCCCCCAGAGTAATTTGGGTGTAGGCTTTCAGAATCTCTTGTCAAAAGTCATCTATCTCTTTTCATTTTCAAGGTATTGGCCTCTCAAATATTAAAATGTTTATTGGTGGAAATCAAAAATTTAGTTTTCAAGGGCCCCCTATGAGGCCAGGATCCCTTACAGAGTCTAACTTGTGCGGTATTCCTTCTATTTGACGACGGGTCTGTCTGTACAAGGAAGATTGACTGCAACCAAGGCATAATTGCATAGTTGGGGGATTCTCACGAAACTGTCCTGACTTTTGCAAAAACAATTTTAGGTCAATTTTCCTAGTTTTTTTTTCTCATTAGTAGCAAGCAGGGTGTCAATTAACTGGCTCAATTAAAATGGGAGATCAATATGGTGTATACATTCAGAAAAATGTTTATTAATAACTTAAATAATAACTTTAGTTATGTTCATTACCGTAACAAAATTACATGTTTTATACTAAATTTTTCCTATAGTGTAAATTTTACAAATAAAAAAAAAAAGTCAATTCAGTAATCTGAAAATACTTGACAAATAGTTCCTGTGCAAAATAAAATTTGAAGTTATCACTCATTCCCATCCAAGTATTTACATACACAGCAAGTGTTACGGTAATTAAAAGCTCTGTTACAGTAATGACCTCACATGGCATTCATACATCATAGAAGCCATGTTTTTGGGTATTCACAAATTAGGCTACATAGTCCCATCTTTTTCACTTTAACATGTAAGGCTACATTAAATTTACTGAATGATTAGATTGTCTTGGGTAATGACAATTAAAAGCTTGACTTTACAAAAAAAATGAATCAAGAGCAATTCATAACAGAGTAACAGAAGGTTTAATTGTGTAATTTGTTAAATAGGCAGCATTACAGTAGAACATGTGTAGGTAAATAGTGTCATTGGTGAATGGCAGCATTAGCTGTGTTGGATGGAATAAGGGTTGCATTTCATCATGCCTACTACCTTCATCAGTACGTTTCTGAGGAAAATAGACAATGGTGGTAAATGATGGTCAGGCCTGCCAACAAGTTGTAATATTATTGTTTGACAGGCGTCTCCGGGCAAGTCCAAGATGACAGACTCGCGTTTAACAGTTGTTGGCAGCAATTTTGATTTAGCCACTGAAATTCAGTCAAGAAAATTTTAGGTTAAATTTCTTGTGCTTCTATATGTTGTAATCCATGTTACTGATGACACACCAGGTTGCTGGGGCACGCGCTGCACGCATTCGCGATATCAATATTTTAAAGCCCCCTCTCAATAATAAAATCCCCCAAAACATATTGGCGCCTCCTTTTAAAATCATACTGGCAATTCGTATCTAATGCAAAGATTAGATACGAAATTCTTTCTGCGCAAGAGTTAACTACTCCTTCTTTCTGTATATCTCCCCATTTAAAACTACCAAGGCGGATACTGCAACATGCTGTATTGGAATTTTGGCATACTAAGGTGTGGTATGATATTACTAGTGAGTGAGCTGACCTGCGGGGAGAGGGGACAATCGCACTGTGGCACAGTACCGAACAATCATACCTTGTGCGAAAGCGGTCTGAGAGTTTGTATTAAAAACTAAAACTCCATCGGGTACCACAGTTCAGCGTGGTATTGTGAAGTGGTATTGGATGACATAATGTCATAACTTCTTGGTATATAACGGTTACCGTAATTGCAACACGCATTTGAAAAAGCGAGGCGCTAGAGAGCACTATTCGTTTGAATGCAAAATACAAATTCACCACTTGATGTGGGAGATATTCCTATACAACGTAACTTAAAAAATCACAGGAATACCTTACAGGCTTACTTTTTTAAAACATGCTAAGAAATACTGATTTTTCAATTTCTCGTTTCGGCAAAATGAACACCAATGTAGTGTTCAGCATAATTTCCTGAGCATGTCGAAAAAAAAGTAAGTCTGTAACTCATTCCTGTAATTTTTAATGAATTTTTAAAGGAAAAAAAAATTTTATTAGCTAAAAAAAAAAGTAAATAAACGATAAAAAGAATGCTGCTACTGTGAGGTACAGTTCAGGAACCACTTGCGAGAGACAGAAATCCAAAAAACATATGCCTTTAATGGGCAATGGCAAGAATCAAAGTCGGACAATCCAGTTGAAGAGAAACAACATTCAATGGTATACGAGGCGCTCTGCACAAAGAAGTATTGATCAACGTTCTGACAAGAGATGTGAGTGAAAAGACTGCTAATATGCTTACCAGGAAGGTCACTTGCTATACAGGAATCAGGTGCAGGGAATCAGACTAATTACAACGGGAGAATCACATGAGGTAAGCCCTAACCACGAAAATTGGCGAAAGACAAAACACGAACGGGAATCACACAAACAGCCTATGACATTTAAACAGTTCTGGTCCTGGAGATCTACTTGCTCAGATAATGAGCGCAGGGAGAGTGATTAAGCTTGTGCGAGAGATCTCGCTGAAGATCAGGAAAGGACAGAGACAGGCTAAGGGGCGGAGTATAGAACAGGATGATTGCGGAGAGGGATTTAGTCTAAATTAGTAACGGTGCTATTAAACTATATTGAACTAGAGTGCTTATTAGTAAGTTAGTAATCTTACATACATGGATTAGTTGTATTAGTAGACTATGATACAAAATACAAATGTTAGTCTTGTTAGTAATCAGAACAGAAAGGCGAAGGAAGAAAACGAGAATTGAAGGAATATTTTAAACACCGGAATTCACTTAAATCACCCGAAGTCAGTGGGCTCGCAGACAGGGAAGACGGACTGAACCAGCTAGATCACAAGACGGGGGAAACAAGTGCAATGGAACTGAGAAATGGAATGAACTAAAAACCTGAGTATTACAATAACCAAAAAGAATAAATGAAAGACAAAATCGTGAACACAGAACCTGAAAATAAATATGACAACAAGGCAGAATCACCACAGCAACAGGGATACATTTGGAATGAGGAATTATAAGAAATATACTTGTATCAAGACTGGCAATATGATTTAAATCCATTCAACTTTGCTTACTCTAGTCAATATAGTTAATCTCCTGTGAAGTTATAGTTAATCTTTCCTGTCTACAACCCCAATTCCGAAATAATTGGGACGAAGTGTAAATTGTGAATAAAATCCAAATACTTTCTTTCAGACCACATGAGCCAATATGTTTTTAACAATAGAACATAAATAACATTTCAAATGTTAACGGAGACATTTTCTGGCTGCAACAGGTCTCAAAAAAATTGGGACACAGACAAAAAAGGGCTGAAAAAGCAATATATAAGAGAATCAGCTGAAAGAACATTTAGCAAGTAATTAAGTTAACTGGCATCAGGTGTGTGACATGATTGGCTGTAAAAGGGATGTCTTAGAGAGGCTGAGTCTCTCAGGCAGTAAAGATGGCCAGAGACACTTCAATCTGTGATGGCTTGCGAAAAAAATTGTGGAATACTTTATGAACAATGGTTCTTAACATCAAATTCCAAAGGCATTGAAGGTCTCATCATCGACAGAGCATAACATTATCAAAAGATTCAGAAAAACTGGAAAAATCTCTGTGCTTACAGGACAAGGCTGAAGACCTTTACTGGATGCTTGCGATCTTCGGGCCCTCAGACACCACAGCATCACTCACCGGCATGATTCTGTCATTAACATTACTAAATGGGCCCAGGAATACTTCAAGAAGCCACAGTCAGGCCTGCCATCAAGTTCTAATATTGTTTGACAGGCGTCTCCGGGCAAATCCAAGATGACAGACTCGCGTTTAACAGTTGTAGGCAGCAATTTTGATTTAGCCACTAAAATTCAGTCAAGAAAATTTTAGGTTAAATTTTCTTGTGCTGCTATATGTGGTAATCCATGTTACTGATGACACACCAGGTTGCTAGGGCACGCGCTGCACGCATTCGCGATATCAATATTCTAAAGCCCCCTCTCAATAATAAAATCCCACTAAACATATTGGCGCCTTCTTTTAAAATCATACTGGCAATTCGTATCTAATGCAAAGATTAGATACAAAATTCTTTCTGCGCAAGAGTTAACTACTCCTTCTTTCTCAATATCTCCCCATTTAAAACTACCAAGGCGGATACTGCAACATGCTGTATTGGAATTTTGGCATACTAAGGTATGGTATGATATTACTAGTGAGTGAGCTGACCTGCGGGGAGAGGGGACAATCGCACTGCGGCACAGTACCGAACAATCATACCTTGTGCGAAAGCGGTCTGAGAGTTTGTATTAAAAACAAAAACTGCACCGGGTACCGCAGTTCAACGTGGTATTGTGAAGTGGTATTGGATGACATAATGTCATAACTTCTTGGTATATAACGGTTACCGTAATTGCAACACGCATTTGAAAAAGCGAGGTGCTAGAGAGCACTATTCGTTTGAATGCAAAATACAATTTCACCACTTGATGTGGGAGATATTCCTATACAACGTAACTTTAAAAATCACAGGAATACCTTACAGGCTTACTTTTTAAATACATGCTAAGAAATACTGATTTTTCAATTTCTCGTTTCGGCAAAATGAACACCAATGTAGTGTTCAGCATAATTTCCTGAGCATGTCGAAAAAAAAGTAAGACTGTAACTCATTCCTGTAATTTTTAATGAATTTTTAAAGGAAAAAAAAATTAAATTAGCTAAAAAAAAAGTAAATAAATGATAAAAAGAATGCTGCTACTGTGAGGTACAGTTCAGGAGCCACTCGCGAGAGACAGAAATCCAAAAAACATATGCCTTTAATGGGCAATGGCAAGAATCAAAGTCGGACAATCCAGTAGAAGAGAAACAACATTCAATGGTATACGAGGCGCTCTGCACAAAGAAGTATTGATCAACGTGCTGACAAGAGATGTGAGTGAAAAGACTGCTAATATGCTTACCAGGAAGGTCACTTGCTATACAGGAATCAGGTGCAGGGAATCAGACTAATTACAACGGGAGAATCACATGAGGTAAGCCCTAACCACGAAAATTGGCGAAAGACAAAACACGAACGGGAATCACACAAACAGCCTATGACATTTAAACAGTTCTGGTCCTGGAGTTCTACTTGCTCAGATAATGAGCGCAGGGAGAGTGATTAAGCTTATGCGAGAGATCTCGCTGAAGATCAGGAAAGGACAGAGACAGGCTAAGGGGCGGAGTATAGAACAGGATGGTTGCGGAGAGGGATTTAGTCTAAATTAGTAGCGGTGCTATTAAACTATATTGAACTAGAGTGCTTATTAGTAAGTTAGTAATCTTACATACATGGATTAGTTGTATTAGTAGACTATGATACAAAATACAAATGTTAGTCTTGTTAGTAATCAGAACAGAAAGGCGAAGGAAGAAAACGAGAATTGAAGGAATATTTTAAACACCGGAATTCACTTAAATCACCCGAAGTAAGTGAGCACGCAGACAGGGAAGACGGACTGAATCAACTAGATCACAAGACAGGGGAGACAAGTGCAATGGAACTGAGAAATGGAATGAACTAAAAACCTGAGTATTACAATAACCAAAAAGAATAAATGAAAGACAAAATCGTGAACACAGAACCTGAAAATAAATATGACAACAAGGCAGAATCACCACAGCAACAGGGATACATTTGGAATGAGGAATTATAAGAAATATACTTGTATCAAGACTGGCAATATGATTTAAATCCATTCAACTTTGCTTACTCTAGTCAATATAGTTAATCTCCTGTGAAGTTATAGTTAATCTTTCCTGTCTACAACCCCAATTCCGAAATAATTGGGACGAAGTGTAAATTGTGAATAAAATCCAAATACTTTCTTTCAGACCACATGAGCCAATATGTTTTTAACAATAGAACATAAATAACATTTCAAATGTTAACGGAGACATTTTCTGGCTGCAACAGGTCTCAAAAAAATTGGGACACAGGCAAAAAAGGGCTGAAAAAGCAATATATAAGAGAATCAGCTGAAAGAACATTTAGCAAGTAATTAAGTTAACTGGCATCAGGTGTGTGACATGATTGGCTGTAAAAGGGATGTCTTAGAGAGGCTGAGTCTCTCAGGCAGTAAAGATGGCCAGAGACACTTCAATCTGTGATGGCTTGCGAAAAAAATTGTGGAATACTTTAAAAACAATGGTTCTTAACATCAAATTCCAAAGGCATTGAAGGTCTCATCATCGACAGAGCATAACATTATCAAAAGATTCAGAAAAATTGGAAAAATCTCTGTGCTTACAGGACAAGGCTGAAGACCTTTACTGGATGCTTGCGATCTTCGGGCCCTCAGACACCACAGCATCACTCACCGGCATGATTCTGTCATTAACATTACTAAATGGGCCCAGGAATACTTCAAGAAGCCACAGTCAGTAAACACAGTCCACCGTGCCATCAACAGATGCCACCTATAACTTTATCATGCAAAAAGAAAGCCATTGTTGAGCATGATCCAGAAGTGCTGCCGTGCTCTGTAGGCCAAGGTTCATTTAAAATGGACTGTGGCAAAGTGTCCTGTGGTCAGACGAGTCCAAATTTGACATTTTTGTTGGAAATCATGGCCGTCGTGTCCTTTGGGCTAAAGAAGAGAAAGACCACCCTTCCTGTTATCAGCGTTTAGTTCAAAAGCCTGTATCTCTGATGGTATGGGGATGCATTAGTGCATATGGTGTGGGACACTTGCATGTTTAAAAGGAGATCCAAAGCTCTCCAGCAGCTGGAAGCCTGTATTAAACAAGAGTGGGATCAAATTCCAATGGCTAAACTCAAGAAACTTGTCTCCTCAATGCCCGCATGCCTCCACAATGTGTTAATAAGAAGAGGGGATGCTACATCATGGTAAACAGGCCCCTGTCCCAACTTTTTTGAGACCTATAGCAGCCATCAAATTTGAAATTAGCTCATTTTGTGGATAAAATTGTAAAATCTCTCAGTTTCAACTTTTTCTATGTTATCTCTGTTCTGTTATGAATTAAATACTGGCTGGTGTGATTTGAAAGTCATTGCCTTTTGATTTTATTCACCATTTACTCTTCTTCCCAACACTTCTGAATTGAGGTTGTACTACTTCTCCTAGTACCAACCAACCCCTATTAAACCAAACAACACCAAGTAACAACCAACCTCTACAGTATAACCCGCAGAAAACCAACCACAAAATTTGGAGCCCTGATCATACATATATAATAAATTACCGGAACACTTAATTTCATTACCGTAACAGCCTTGTATATATTACGATAATGAATGCAGAGCATTACGGCAATGAATGGCAATCCTATGTGGCTAGCAATAATTAGCATAGCCAGTATGACTCAGGAGAAATGTTTTCAATTACAGTTTGGCTCTATAAAAAGTTACTTTTCCACAGAACATAAAATAATTATCTTCATAACTATTTTAAATATACCCTGTTATGGTAATGAACAGTAGTATGCCAAGGGGTGTATATAATTACAATCTTTAACATATCTAACGGAAGAACTTGAAAGATGATCTTACCTGGTAGCTATTTTGCAACTTCTCTTCCACACAATGCATCATGGGACAAAAAACTTTGTTCATAGGAACACAGGGATTTTAATGGAGCCAAATATCTCTGTTACGGAAATGAAGTGTTCATGCTCTAGACACATGTATTTGACCCAGAAAATAATTATTTAGAAATGGTGGATCCAAAATGATAACACTGCTAGTTAAAGGGTATAACCCCAACCATTTTTTGTATTTTTATGTACATTAAATTATGGGGCTGTATTATGATAATTCTGGGTTTAAGGTAAAAAAATAAAAGCCCATAATATTTATTGTCATAAAATATACAGTAATCCATCAAATACAAAGAAAACAGTAGTCCTACAATTAGTGCATACCATAGTTTGATATATAATACAAAAGTATGATTGTTTTAGTAGTTTAGTCTATCAAATCCTTACTGACATGACAAAATGCAATTTAGTGAGAATCACCCAGTTAGGAGACCCTGAAAAGGGTCCTAGCTGAAAAAGTCACTTTTTTGCCGATGAAAAATGAAAGAAATTTTTTGGATGAAAGAAACTTATGCTCCACATAAATGTATATATCTTGACATTTTTTGCTAAAAATCACAACTGGTTTTCTCATCTCCAACTGTAAAAGGAACGTTGATATCATTTACATGGTTCCACACTCAGTGAATAATGGAGAGCTAAAAGGATTCCAAAGGGTCTATGGATTCAGAGGGCTCCAACTCTTGGCCGTGATAATTCTGACTTTTGTGTGAAATGGTGTGAGATTCTTAACAAGGCTTCCCTTGATCTCACTCTTTTGTTGATTGAGTTAACACAATAATAACTTGCTAATATACAATCCCCGCTTTCCCAAACCAAGGCCACCTCTGAGGAGTCACATAGTGTGTCTCTTTTCCAAGAACTAGAACTTGAATTTAAACCTACTCTGGAGAGCTATCATACTGATCTCCAGCAAAACAAATTATGCAAGTTTAAAAGGGACACAACTGATTATAGAGATGACAAAGTATACCCTTGGATACATCTAAAATCTACTACCCCAAAAATCTACCATCCTAAAATGAGTCCGGGTCCAAGATCAGCCATCTCACATCTCAGGCTCTAGTGCTGAAAGTGATGGGGATATTTTGGGTGGGGACTCCTCAGGCGTCAATCAACGACTAAGGTACATCCTTCACAAAAGAAGACCCGTACGGGGAGGCAAGGCTCGAAAAACACCCCTACCGATCAGAATGTAATGGCTGGTGGAATACGGAGGCCAAGCGCAACAACCAGAGAGAAAGAGAGTAACACGGACACAGTACAAACACAGAGAATAATATAGACCAAACCAAAGTACTTGCGCTTCCAATGGATGTATAATAGTCCAAACAACTGAAGCAAAGCGAGATAGAAAAAGGGAGAAAAAACTCAAAAACAATAATTAGAAGATAGAAAGTCATACACAACTTGACTACAGATATCTTCGACTTTTGTGCGAAGCTAAAAACAGACACTCTAGCGAAAGTGGCGTGCCGGACATCCTGCTTACAAAGAGTCTGGGAAAGCACCGCCCCAGCTCAATCAGCCAGCTGGGTAAAGAATTCGATAGACCGGGAATCGGTCTATACGAATACGATATCGGTCTATATCAAATACGATATCGTCCCAGAAAGAAAGCCGAAAAGAAAAGTCCAAACAACACGCACACCTCACAAACCATGACACAGAAACCCAAAACTCATCCAAGAATGACTTGATTTTTAATATTACTAGTCCTGATCTTGATGCTGATGAAGTAAGTTTGCTCAATAAGGGGCTATCTTTGTCCCTGTATGCAGAGCACAGCCATTCCCACTTAAAATTGAAATGTTAAAGTTTTCTGTGATTTGAAATTGAAATGTTATTATCGGAATTCTAGTGAGCCATGTTCCTCCATGATAAACAATGGTGCCCCACAATCTAAGTTTAAACCTATCAAATTTTGTCCTGTCTATTTTAATTCCTCCCAGGAAACATTCTGTTGTCTAGTGCAAGATGATGTTGATCAGATGTTTGAGAATCCTTCCAGTGCTATAAGACATAACTTGCCTCCAGCAGAGAAACGGGCCTTAGATAAATACTGTAAAGGTAAGTCCTTTGTCTGTAAACCATTAGATAAAGGTGGGGGCATAGTTCTGATGCTGAAATCTCAGTATGATGAGGAGGTTTATCGCCTCCTACAGGATGATATATATTACAAGCCTCACTCTTTTGACCCTACTAGTAAATTTAAGAAGGAGATTGATCATTTCTTAAATGGTGCCTATTCTGATGGTGTTATCACAGAAAATGAATTGAAATATCTGACAATTCACCTGTTAAGCCTGCCTTCTACATTTTGTCTAAAGGTACATAAAAGTTCAACCCAACCCCCAGGGCGCTCAATATTAGCAGGGATTAATAGTATTACTGAAAACCGCTCCAATTTTTTGTATTATTTCTTGAGACCTTTGGTATGTAATTTACCCAGTTACCTCAAAGATACTGGTGATTTTCTCAAGTGCTACAACAATGTTGATTGGGTTGGTCGTTATGTTGGCAACTTTGGATGTTGCATCTCTTTATACCAATATCCCTCATGAGGAGAGCTTGGAGGCTCTAACATTTGACTTGAATTTGCGTTCATTACATTCTGATTATTGTACCGATTTTCTAGTAGGTATGGCTAGGTAGGTAGCGCTTGTATTATTGCCTGTCTTAGTGCTTGTGCTTAATGGCACAAGGATTCTCAGTCAGAAAATACTTTGAAAACAACTGTTGAATATATAGTGGATAATCATTCTGAAAATACTACAAATAATCTAGTTAAGAGTTTATATAGTTGCACTCTTTAAGTACATGTAAATGGCCAATGGACTCAGTTTGATGCACCGGGAACGCGAGGCTCTATCTCAGGCTGGGTTAGTGTGATTAAGGTGGTTTAAGGCTTGTTGGAAATCAGAACCCATAGAATCAAATGGCCTGCAAAGTCTTACTGACAGCATCACAAGCCGATAACAGATAGGAAAATACATTGTGAGCAACTGCAATGCTCAGGACCTGTCATCCTTTGAACAATGTCTGGAAAAAAACATGCATGGATACTGGAAGATCTAGTTTCAATATAACACGGACACGTTGCGCTAACAATAGAAAGCGCAGATTTACTCTTGAACAGTTTTTTATTCCAAAATATCAAAGGTAAGAAACATTTTTTGCACATCTTTGCTGAATGTAGAGTGTATGTCTGCTGTTCTTCGAGCGTGGTGTCTATTTAAAATGACACAGCTTATATGGTTGGATTCCTTGGACTTTCCTCTTACATTTGATGTATTGTTTGTATGCCTAGCGCAAATTCAGTAGAAACACTAGCAATTGAGCACTGATATTATTTTATCCTATGTTTTGCAACATGCTTATTTACTTGCTTGGTGTTTGAATTGTGTTCAGTTGAGGTAAAAATGGTTAACATGAGCTTTTTGCCGAGTTTCTTCCCCTTAAGTGGATGTACTGCATGATGATGTTGCTATTAAGAAACATGCTGTTTTTGTGATGCATAATAATTGCCCCCGGTACCAGGGGTGTTCAGGTTAAAGAGGTTAATCACACCATGATCTGGCAGCACAACAAGAGACACTGGCCAGTGCCCACAGCCCGATCATTGCCAATTACACCTGTGCTGAACGGTCTCTCACCTGGGGTTTCCGTACTGACTCCTTGTTTCCTTGCTGTTACCTGGTAAGCAGCATTCAGTATTTTTTTAAATGGATATCTTTCTATGGGTTTTAGAAAAAAAATTCTGTCCACAGGAGAATGCAAAAACCGGCTACAAATGCTCAAATCAAATATTCTAAGCCAGTGGGTGGCGATAATATCCACACTTAAATGTTCTAATACCAGAGAAGAAAATCACACAATGTAACAGTGGGCTTGCACAAAATGAGCTGTGACATTATCGTTGTCCAAAAGCTCTGTTTTGCATGCCCACATGGATATAAAGAAACTGGCATTTTAGAAAATCTTCACCCTGGACGGAGTTTTCAAAAATGTTAATTTTTAGTGACCAAAAACACCGTTTGCTTGTGTACTAAAGGCCAAACTACAGAGTAAAAACAATATTTTTGTTTGTGTGTACGTCTGGACAAGGCCTATGATTAAGGTAAAAAATATATCATATTCGCGTATGGTTGCATTGTGATGACTGACATTCACTGCTTGCTAGATCTACTGCCTGTCAGGTAACATCTGGAAATAGCAGGGATGAAATCCAGAATATGATGATTATTCGTTTTTGTCCAAAGCGAGGCTTGAGACATGCAATTTGCTTTGTTTGCATGGTGTTTGCAATGGCTTGCCCGTAGAAGACAACTATGAATTGGCAATATTTTTCTTAACGTAACTATTGCACTTTTCCCATAGCCCAACTCATGACATATTTTAGGGATTCAAGCTTGTAGGGCTGAAACCCTATTGTTTTTGTGCTGGTTTATTATTATGAGTTCAACCCTATTGTTTTTATGCTGGGGCCTATTGCACAAAAGTGGGATCTAAGATCCTGGATTAACGTCAAAGTGAGGATTGCCATATCCCAAACTGCGCGTCGCTGCCTTAATTGACTGCACAAAGCCAATGGTAGATAGAGGAGAATTGGCTAAGTGTAGCCCGTTGCCGCTGATCCTGCTGAGTGCGCGCACGCGGCTACCTCAAATAGACCCAGAGATCGATCACAGAATCGCTGATCATCACCATGGGCACAAAGTAGCTGCAGCAAACGCATGCGCCAGCAACACTCGAAGGCCGTGTTCGAAACCGCGCGCTTCGGTCTACATACTACTCTCCCTACTCACTAGCCGCACTACTCGGTTCTCCCTACGAGCGAACCCTTCCTTCTTCTTCTTCTTTTGAATTATATGGTCATATAACACCAATTTGTGTATTACCGCCATCATCTGTGTGGTATGAAATAATGATTTACGAACGAACCCGTTTGAGAAGTTAATATTTTCCAATGTGATCTATAAAATAAAACCCTCTTAACCTAACAATACGCGGAAGACCAAAGAGGGAAAAATGTGCATTCGTTTTGAGGGGATTGAAACAGGATGTTTAGCCAACCTGACTTTAGCCAACCTAAAATAGCAGTTTTCGACCCCCCGACCGGCATTTCGCCGTTATGCCTTACCTGCTGAAGATGCGGCCAAGGACATAACGGAGTCAATCGGCCCGCCGTCAGCGTTTCATTTGTGCGCTTATGAATATTCATCAGAAGTAAGATACCATTTAAAAACAAGTTTCTACTTTCACTCAGCTTACTTACTCCCAGTGGATGATGTGAACAGATGAGAGTGAAATGTTAATCTGGCTTCAACCAAAAAACAGTTGTCAACCAAAGAATGACCACGAAGAGAGTATTCTTTAAATTACCATTTAATGTTAATAATCATGCATAATGTTATCGTATTTCTACTTGAAACAAAACTTAAACCCAAACAGTTACGTATAATGAGCACAACGCGCCAAATGCTCTGCAAATGAAATTGTAGGGAAAAAGTAGCCTACATTCACAATTCACATTGACCCTTTAGCGCAGTTATATACACCTGAATTCATGAATACCGAAATGTAATGGCTAAATTAATTCTGTACTTGAATTTTTGAATGTTTTACTTCAATTGAACCATTTTGGCCAGTATCTGCAATACAAATACTGAGTGATGAAGCGTTCATTAAGCTCTTGCACAACAGGGAAAAAAACTCCTTTATTTGTATTCTGCATAAAGGGAAACATTTGAGCTCAGATATATTAAAATAAGATACAAAATAATAAGATGGCAAATGTGAATTTAATCTTAAAAAAACAGCCAATATGCAATAATTTCATGGAAATATTCCAATGAGAAATTTGATAAATTACTTCAATCACTTTTCTTTAAAGTTTAATAAATAATTACATTATCATATAGTAGAAGAAAATGGCTCTGTAAATAATTGCATTAAATAGTTAACAATGTATATGAAATTATGTAACAACATTCAATACATAGTCCAATTAATAATTCAAAATATTGTCCTTTATAGTTGGGTTTGAGAGGGCCATACTGCAGGGTGAATCCCAAGGGTCCCCTGTTGCGCCTGTATTTTGAGGGAGGTGACCTGCAGAAGGACTTTCGCCTATGAAGGTCACTGCTGGAGAGCCTTATCCATCTCCTGGGAGAGAACGACCATGGATGGGGGAAGTCGATAGAGGTGCTGGTGTTTGTGTACTGGCTGGCCTTTGGAACGTCCTACCGGGTCGCGCCAGAGGCCTTTGACATTCCCCGCACCCCATGCCATGACATGATCCACCGGGTCAGTAAGGGCATCCAGGGGGTTTCCAGGAGGCTCATCCACCTCCCCACCCCCGAAAAGCTGCAGGAGATTGGAGCCGGGTTCCAGCAGCTGTCTGGTTCCCCAGACTTTGGTTGGGTGGGTGGGAGCATTGATGGCTGCCATGTCCACATTGTTCCACCTGGGCGGTTTGCAGTGGACTATTACAACAGGAAGCTGTTCAACTCGGTCAAGTTCCAGGCCATCTGCAACCACAAGGGTCGCTTTCTGGATGTGGTGGTGGGCTTCCCTGGCTGCGTCCATGATGCCTGGGTCCTGAGGTGCAGCCCCTTGTATGGTCACCAACTGTACCCACCTCCTGGATGGTGTCTGCTGGGCGATGGCGGATTCCCGTGCTTGGCAGAGCCATTCCAGGAGCCTGTCCGGAATCCTGTGGAGACCAGGTACAACAACAGGCTGTCCAGGGCAAGGTGCATGGTGGAGAGGGCAGTTGGGGTCCTCAAGACCAGGTGGCACTTAATTTTCCTGAAGGCACTGGAGGCGAAGGTGGAGTTTGTGCCTGAGGTCATCTGTGCCTGCCTTTTCCTGCACACCGTCTGCCTCAAAAACTGGGATGTCTTGGAGCCTGAGGTCAAACACGAGGATGACGGGGATGATGGCGATGATACTGATGATGTTGAAGCCCACAAGCCACTCCAGCGGTCCGGGGACACCCTCAGGGACAGACTTGCAGCATAAGTGTTTGCTTCTGATGTTCCCATTGTAGTGCTGCAAGAACATGATTTTTGTTAGTTTTTTTCATTTTTTTTTCGTTTGTGTTACTCTGCCCAGGGAGTTCTTAGTTCCTGATTTATCTAAAATGTTAAGAGTGATTCACCCCTGGTGTACATAGTTGTCTTATAGTTCTTTAATTATTGCCTCTTAAAAATCCAACCCCTCGTCCGAGTCATAAGAGCTGGAAACAGGTAAAGTATAGGACTGCCAGGCAGGGAGAAGTGGGTGGGTTTAGTGGGTGGTTTAACCCCCTGGGCTGATACAGTAACCATGAAGGCCTGTCTTGATCTACCTGGAAACGCGCTGGCTACCAGAGCTCTGGTAAAACTATGTGGACCAATCACCTGCTTAGCGGATAAGTTATGATTACAGAAACATTGCTGGAACATCTTTCATGCAGCGCTGCTCATTTTTCACTCTGATGGAAGTCTCAGCTCGGGGACAAATCTGATAATGACGGATTCTAAATATGGTTAAAATGTGACATGGAAGGGAGACTGATTGTGATAGTCAGCGTCATATGGATACTTGAATATAATGATCGAATATTGGCTATTTTACTGACATCAGTAGTCTCGGGTTTCAAAAATAATTACTCTTGGCCTATTACAGTTGAGATCGCAATGTGTAGTGGACAATTCAGAATGACTGTTCAGGACACTGATTTTCAATTTTGGTGACTGCTGAATGAGGTGAGGTGAAATTGGCTGCAGACAGCTTGCGCCGGAGTTGTCTGCTTGCTCCGGAGCTGGCTAGCTCCACAGACTTTGTTTCCATAGTAACTAGTGCCATGGCTTAGCTCACAGGCTCTGTGCAACCGAAATGGGGCTTGAGATCCGGCTAATCCCCTGCCGATTCCGGGCTAATTCCTTATCCTTCCTTTGTGCAATAGGCCGATGGTTAATAATAATAATAATAATTATAATTATTATTATTATTAAGCGTTCAAGTCTGTAGGCCTGAAACCCTATTGTTTTTGTGCTGAATTATTATTATTATTATTATTATTATTATTATTATTTCTTCTTCAGAAATGTTTTTGCAAATTCCTGTGAGATGGTAAATGGTAGAGACCTGAAATTTTGCACATTGGTTGGAAGTTGTGTGTAAATGCTGAACTCAATCAGCCTGATGGTGGGGTTATAATGGAAAAAAAAAAACAAACATTTTTTCACTTTAAGGGTCATTACTCCTATGCTGTAAGTCTGATTTACACGAAACTTGGTACAGGCATTGCTTGGTCCAGACTCAACAACTGTCCCATAAGGACTTATGTCCACATAAGTACCAGGAACATACCTTGACAATTTCATGAAAATCGGTCAATAGGAGGCGCTATAAATGCAAAAAATGGGCATGGCATGACACAAATCTATAATATATTTGAGGTCGATGTCTGTCTGTGTGTATGTACACGTTTTTCTCCTACATTTCTCAACCGATTATCACCAAATCTGGTGTGAATATCTACTTGGACACCAGGAAGGACTTGACGTCCCCCGAGTTTTGAAAAAACAGTCATGCACGCAAAAAAAAAATGGCAATTTCACTCTGGGTAGCGGGTAGCAGCTAGTCAGACTATAAATTAGTGATTGTTTGTCCTCTAGCCATAAAACTCACAGGATATATTCAAATAAGGACCTGATACATACCCAGAAAATTTCATTCAAACTGACTGATAGGGGGTGCTATAAATGCAAAACAAAGCAGCATGATATAACACCAATCAGACTATAAATCAGCAATTTTTTGTCCTATAGCCATAAAACTCAGAGGATACATTCATATAAGTACTTGAAACATACCCTGAAAATTTCATTCAAATTTTCCGATAGAGGGCGCTATAAATGCAAAACAAAGCAACGTGGTGTAACACAAATCAGACTATAAATCATCAATAGTTTTCCCAATCATGACAAAACCAGTGCTATTTTTATTACTCGGGCCAGTAGGCCACAAGTCTAAGTTTCAGCTCCGGATCTTCTTTTTTATGTTTATTCGGGCCGGTAGGCCACGAGTCTAAGGGCCAGTTCATACTCTTTGCGAGTGAACGCGGGCACAGGTCCGTTCCATTCTTTTCTCAGAGAAGGCGGAACGCGCGTCCCTTGCTGTGCTGTGTCTCGTTAACAAGCAATACACTGCTCATGCTATAGGGAGTAGCAAAGTCTTCTCTTTCTCCTCCTCCTTCTTTTTTCTTTTTGGTGTGTTGGCCGGTTCATACTCTATGCAAGGTACGCGAGCGCAAACGCAAGGCTACGTATCGAGCAACGCAAGGTAGCCATCTTGCGTAGAAAAGTGTATCCAAATTTTTGTAACACGATGCATTGACAAATGTAATTCCGTGAGATTCCAATAGGGGAGATAAAGCAAACAAGTCGACATAGTCTACAACATCCCCGCCAATTGTGTGCTTCTTTTTTTCAAACTCCATCAAGGCCTTTATGGTCTGAAGCTACACACCAAATTTGGTTGTCCTATCTGTAATACTTTCTGAGAAAAGTTGTCCCCTTTCTCTCGGACGGACAGACAGAGGCACACACGCATGGGCGGACGTCAAACCTATATCCCCCTCACACTTTGTGTTGGCGGGGGATAATAATGCATTATAGGCTGTGTTCAACACGCCAAAAAGAAAAAAAGGAGGAGGAGAAGGAGATGACTTTGCTACCCCCTATTGCACGAGCAGTGTACTGCTTTTTAACGAGGCACAGCGCAGCAAGGGACGCGCGTTCAGGCTTCTCTGTGGACGGAATGGAACGGACCTGTGCTTGTGTTCGCTCCTTGCGTAGAGTATGAACCCGCCCTAAGGCCCGTGCCTCACTGCCTGCAGTTGCCAGGCGTATTCCGCATACATATTTTCGTTTCGGTTCCCATGTTATTCAATGAGAGCAGCTACACTGCATGCTGAAGCTGCGCATATCACGCATGCAAAAGCCGAACTGCTACCTTGCGGAAAATATAGATTCGGACTCTTGCCGAATTTTTCCACACTACGCATGCAGAAAAAGGCAAAGCAGAGCTGAAAATGACTATCAGAATCAGTCATATCGCCATAAATACATGAATTTCACTAAATTGCCGAGGATGCGTGTCTGTTGCAAGCATGAAGCAGACAAACAAAAAAATGTAACAACACTTCCGGCATATTCATCATATTAAAAGCCCGTTTATATGGACATAATCCCTTCCGGTCAATTCAACAATGCTTTGTGAAATATTGAAACGTGTAGTGGGAAATTCGCGACTTTCATTGTAGGCTGCTGTCATTAAAGGGGATACATGTCATGGTTTGGGCCCGCCGGCAGAGGACAATAAGCCAGCGGGCACTGGGACCATGTACCCACACCAAAAATGGGACTCAAATGCACAGGCTGAATGAAAGTATAAATATTTAATTTTAAAACAGAGAGGCGAGCAGCGGCTACAAACAGGGCTCCATTAGACACAGTAACACAGAATGCAGCTGCACTGCTTATTTGGCAGTGCAGCTCTTTATACTCTTCACGGCACCTCCACCTCAATGAGCAGCAGCTGTGGTTCGTTGAGGTGGAGGTCCAGACAGCAGGAAGGGGGAAGGCTTGTAGGGCAGGACCATCACAGTATATGGAGAAGTATTTAATCATTCTTAACTTATTTAAAAAAAAAAAAAACCCACAACCCACACTTGGCCCCAAGGGTTGCAAAAATTCAACTAAGAAAAGCTTCACAGAGCTACAAACTAAAAATCCAAAATGACAAAAAAACAAAACCACTGGAACCTCCAGGAAGAAAACATTGAACAGAAAAGAATAACCAGGCTTGGAATACAAGACTTGGCTATACAAAAGACAAAACTACTGCACAAAACATCACGGGTCTTGAGGCCGTGAAACTTGGTGAGGCTCATGGCCATGAAACACGGTGAAAAATCAAGACTGTCTGCCAGCCAACTTCCACCGCCTCCAGATAAAGGCAGAGAAATCAGGACACATGAGGGGCAACACCTGGAGAGGAAAAAATGGGCAAGGCAAGATCATTAGACATGGACAAAGATTGGTCGAGATGACTTGCTCATTAAGAAAATGAGCGTGCGCAGCTTACGTACCAATGAAGCATGCAGATTGAAATTGTCAATTAAGCTTAGACAGCCCTGAATCCAGCACAGCACAGAAGGCAGGGGGAAATACCAAAAGCCAACCAGAGCTCTGAAATGTGTGAAAACGAAGACATAGGGCGGAACGCAGACAAGCGGTGGAGTGGCTGGTCAGACCTGGCAAAACAAAAGACTCGGAAAAGTAAAAACATGAACAATAAACATGAACTATGAAATGTTAAAACCTGATACAAGACTGTTAAAACTGTGACATGAGTAGTGACTATGAATAATGAAACCCCGCACAAGAAACTGTTAAAAACCCAAAAATACTGTCCTGGCCAAAGGCCCAGGACCCTGGAACCCTATTAAACATCCTTTGGATATAATGGCCAGATGAAGGTACAGCACATCAGCCAGTTTCTGAATTGTCTGAACTGTTCCTGAACTGGTCGTTTGGCGCCTAGCCTTTATGGTTTCAGCCTTGACTAATGTAAATTAGATCGCTTTTGAAAGCACATTCTACGTCCCGACACCCTCCCCCTACCTCGAAATTACCTTCGAAAAGTAAGACCAATTCAGAAGGGTTTGCTGTGTATTCTAATATGATCGTGTAATTAGATTGTTTGTATGATACGCTCAAGCATGCTTCCCCTACTGTCAATACAAAATATAATTCATGTGCAGTAGGCTATAACGATGCAAGACGAAATAATATACTATTTTATAGTGATTTCTTTGGCAAAGTCGTGCGGAGACAGAGTTGGAAGGAGGAGCCTGCGGCAGACCTGCCGCTGCAGATACGCAGGCAGTATGACCGAGCTGCATGCGACAAGCGGTTTCAGTGCTCCGCTTGCGGAATACGCATCGCAACTGCAGGCAGTGTGGCCCAGGCCTAAGTTTTGGTTCTGGATCTTCTTTTTTTTTCGGGGTCGCCATTGTCCTGCTCATGCGCGTGCTCGGTTTCGCGATTGGCCCATAGATATGTATATATAGAACACTACATTGCTGATAAGGCAGGCTCGAGTGAAGCCTCTGTTCCAGGAGCAAGTACACCGAAAAGTTAAATGCGCACGTGCACTCACATTCATTTTCGCCTACTGTAAAAAACAAAAACACTTGCGTGCGACTCAGGTGATTTTGGTATCACTGTGCAGAGCAACATTTTCTTTCCCTAAACATGTGCTTTCTTAGAGGATGGAAAGCGGCGCACTTACTGAAGGGAAGATCGAAATGTTACTCGGTGTCCACGTTCAAGTGCAAGCAGAAAACTTAAGTTACGATGACCGAGGCTTTTAATGACCCTCTGGTAAGATAATTGCTTCAAAGTGTTTGCCGTTAGAAGCAACGTCGATGAATGTACGTATACGTTATCAAATTACTCTCTGGTTTCCTCACTTCATTGTACCCTGATATTTGCTGTTTACCGAATTGTTGATACTGAATCATATGGCTATATGCCAGCGGGGGGGGGGATTAAGACACGTCCCTTTTTGACTGCAATTAGTAGTTCTCAATCATTTTCCTTTATTGACTCGTTTTCCAATTATCTTAATTGGCAACTGAAGACATGGTTTCTCTCCATATGCGCTCTAACAGCGATGAAATCATGGGCTAAATTCAGTACAGAAAATAATTTAGCTACTTAACCCTATAATGCCCAGACACAAACATTATTATAGGAAAAATATGACCCAGTAATATTTTTGAAGTATTGAAGGGTAGTATTCAGATCCACTGTTTATCATCAGGTTTTGTGACAGCAAAATATACATTGCTGAACAGAACTTCTGATACAGCCAAAAATCAGCACCCCTCCAGAACTTAACACTCTGAATTTCAAATTATTTATATGCTCTCTACAATCTATAGCTTAACATGACTAAGAATGAGTTTTTGTGTAATATTTTCCTTGGAATGCTGAACTTCACTGCCAAAGTCCAAGGAAATTCAGGAATTCCCATTCACATGGGAGCTACTACCTTGAAGTGAGTGACTAGGGGAGAGACTACTCCTGTAATATCACTTCTTCCTTCCAGGTGGCAGCACTGTGTATCAGATATGATACAGTGAGCAGTCGTAGTTGTGTTGCATCTTACCAGGTGGGCTTGGTCCTTCAAATTTGGTGTATCATATATGATAAAGGGGGCATTAAAGGGTTAATATGCCAATGCTTCGCGATGATTGAACTGGTCCGCGTTCCAATGAAACACGGACTTTCATTCTCGCTATTGTGTGGGTTGGGAAAAAAAAGTGGCATTCGGCAGTTAAATAGGCTATAAAAAGCCTGTGGCTCTAGCTATTTGCGTGAGAGTTGACAGGTATGCAATTTTGAATGACGTTGATTTAAATACAGCAAATACGCATCCAGATGAATGATTGTCATCTTACCTAATCGGGGAGAACAAGCAGCATCTATTAACTGGAGTGCTCTCGGAATGAACCTTCTGTTAATTAGGAAAATGACTGAGAACAGGTCAGGACTAATAATTGTTTTAAACGGAAGTTTTGTGCTACCCAATTTTCTGTTCTTGTTCCGCAACTGTACTGAATTTAGCCCATGATTTAATCGCTGTTAGATCGCATATGGAGAGAAACCGTGTCTTCATTAGCCAATTACGATAATTGGAAAATGCGTCAACAAAGGAAAATGATTGAGAATTATTAATTGCAGTCAAAAAGGGAGATGTCTTAGCACCCCCGCTGGCTACGCCACTGCTAACCTGCAAGCCTTTCTCCCCTCCTTGTCTTTTGGAACTCTGTATAAACAGACAAAGCGAAATGTCCATTGTTTTAAATACTATGCAGATAAGAAATATTGTCCTTGAATATCATTTGAAGCACTGATTACTAAAACCCCACAAGTCAAGTCAAGTCAAGTGTGACTTATGGGGTTTTAGTAATAGGTGCTTCAATTACAAGTAGCTAGCTAGTTAGCCACCTTGTTCATTTAATTGACTGCTTAGTCAATGCAATCCCTGCAATGGTAAGGGCACCAAGGTAGCTTGATGGAGAATGTTATCGATTGCTAGCGTTTGCTTTAGTCAGCGGTCTATTTAAGTCAATGGGACGGCTAATTAGCTAGCAAGCGTGCAAATTCGATTTCTTCTATTTAAGTGACAAATTTGCGTTTCTATGTTAACTTGCATGAAACGTTTTATTACAGCCCTTCAAATAACTATTGCTCCTAAAGGAGGCTGCACATCTCAGCATTTTAATGCTTATATTGACTTATTTGAAATTGGCCTCAGAGGAAACCATTCATTTTTATGGAGAAGTTGGGTGTGTCAATATGGCGGCCGGATGCTTCACTTTGGATAATATAAATATTACATAGTCAACAATCTGGTGTTCCAAATATATATATCTATGGATTGGCCCAGGCCTAGACCCGGGCCGAGTACAGGCTCTGAGGAACCTCTTGTTTGTGATTAAGTTCAAGCAAAGTATTTTGAAAGAACATAGAACAGTTGTGTTCAGCAACTTGATTTGGAGCTCACTGATTTTCTGTTTGGCTGATTTGACTTAACAATGTTATGACCAGAAATGTAAAACACAGTAAGTTCAAAGGTTGCCTATTCTTTGTGGCAGACATCCCTGTAAAATGGCTAAAGAGGGTACTGCCCTGAATATAAAATAAAATGATGACAATAGCTTGTTCAGGCATTGCGGCTCAAGCATCAACGTAGAAAACCACTGGTCTGAAAAGTCAAGATTTCAATCTACATTAGCCACACCATGTCATCGTCGTAGCAGTGTTAATAATACTAATTGATGAAAATATTACCACCAACCAGCACGTAACGCATGTACACAATATCTTTTGTGTAATTCATTCAACGAAAAAAGTGGACAAGCAGATTTCGATAATGTGTTCCTGACAGGGCTGAAATTAGCCTTTCCTCTTCAGATTATTCTGCATTATTGTGTTGTGATGTAATTTGAGTGTTTTTAACTTGACATGTTTAAACGTGCTTTGGTGTACACTGTCGTTTTTAAAGCATTTCCAAGGTATGATAGAAACGAAAAACGACTTGGCCAATTGCCATGCTTTGGGTACAGCCGTGAACATGGTGACATCCATTAAAATGTACTAATGTATATTTCCCAGCAGATGGCACTATTTCATAGCCTTTTAAAAAAATCTATCAGGCTCTCATCAATAAAGGCCAAATTCACAAGACAGTAGCAGGCTGGCGTCGACACCACAAAGCACTCCATGCGCAACTAGCAGTTCAGGAATAACCATTCATGAAGCAGCCTGACTTAAGAGGTCGTTTTTTTGTATTGCAAGCTTACTATATATTTAACACCGATATATCCAGTGTGGTTTGAGCAGACGAAGATAGGAATAAATTACTTGGACGAACAGAGACCGAAAAGGGCCAAGGAAACGAACCGAGACTGAAGCGTGAGTCTACTCGGCAGCAGGGAACCGATAGGCTCGGGATTGATATGGCGATGTCCCTTATTCAAGCCTGCCGCAGCCTGGCTTTGTCAACATGGCTGCTTTCTTTTTGTTTTGTGCATTTGCTGTGCCTTGACTTTACCGTCGCGGAGAAAGAAGAATGGTACACCGCGTTTGTGAATATCACCTATCTAGATCCTGCGACTTCAGAAATCAAAACAGAGAAGACGGAATGTGGCCGCTATGGCGAACATTCATTGAAGCAGGATGCCAAGGGGGTGGTGGTAATGCCCTATTTTTTGCACGAAAGACAGGCTTGCGATCCCAACACGAAATTTGCTATCCCTGCGAATGCTAGCTCGTGGGTAGCTTTAATAGCAAAAGGGAACTGCACTTACAGAGACAAAATTCGTCATGCTGCGAGCCAAAACGCATCTGCGGTTGTCATATTTAACGTGGGCTCTGGCAATGCAAATGAAACTATCACTATGCCCCATCAAGGTAAGTTTGTGCTCATTTCAGTATTTGCTAACGTTAGCTGCCTTTGTTGCAATGTAGAAACAAAAGCACCTAAATATTCACTCTGTTACGGTTAAAACGTCTGGATTACCAGCTGTTACAGCTAGCGTTTTGTCCTGCAACGGAGCCCATTTTTGCGTATCACATCCTATGAATTACGCTAGCTGGCTACTAGTAGCTGTAGCTATGGATTTAGCGGCTAGATTTTAGGCTTCATTTTTTCTTGTTCATGGCCGCATTTTTGTGCGTGTGGTTTTTTTCCTTCCCTTAAGCGGATACTAGCCAGTCGCAGGCTTAATTTTCTCATGACCATAACTGGGCAGGTCACACGTCGCTCGGTAAATTATTGCAACTGTTATAATTTTGTTGTGGTGGGGGTTACGATGGTCAGTGACGACGCCATGCGGCGACTTCATGACATGAGCGTTGTTGTTGGGCTGGCCAAGTCCCCTTTCATTGTGGAAAATTGCTTGCCCCCATTTACGTTCTTTGCGTTCCAGCTTACCTTTGTTGCCCTCTCTGTACTTGTCCCTCAAAGTAAAACAATCTCGCATGAAAATGTAATGTTTTATGAAGGTAGACAAGAACAGACCTTGGTGGTCATACATGATAATTTAAATAACTGCGCCTGAAATGTCAGATTTCATTCATGGTTTGGCTAATTTAGACAATCAACTAATTAAAGGCCAGAAGTTGGTGTGAAAACCAGGAGCAGATACGGCCCTCGTTGCACACCTCTGCTCTAAAACCTAACCCTCTCAGTCCTGGGGCCCCTGTATGCTGGATTTTGTTCTGATAGCTGGAATCGTAGAAATTTGACTAGCTAATATTTTTCTCAAGCAGATGCATTTATACCAAGAGCAGCTGGCTATCCTCTGACACCATATTTTGACAGATATTTTTGTCATGTAGAATAAAAAAATTCCATATCTACAATGTGATGCATTAGAAATGGCTGCATAAACAGTAGCAAGAAGTAAGCCGTCTCTATTTGTGAGACTGGGGACGCATGGTTGCAACAACTAAAGCTTTCAGGGTTTCCCTCAGCACTTTATAATTAGGGTGGCCTCCTTGACAACAAATGCCCCCAGCCTTGACTATTTCCCCCTGGGGAAAAAAAAAAAAGTCTGTTGCATGCATAGACAGTAAAATAAGGCCGTCATCTGTTGGTTAAAGTGGTAATCCATAAGATTTCCATCTCGTTACTGTCTGTTAAGTCAGCATCTATCAGAGAGGGGGGTTAAAACAATGGTGATTGGGCCTATGACCCACTGTATTCTTTGCCAGGTGGAGCAATCAGTGTGTCTGTGGCGACATTCCCGCGCTATATGCAAATACAGGCGCACATCTAGTGACTCTTTTTACATCAGTAAGCAGCGTTTGGTCTGTCCAGAAGGTAGGAGGAGCCGCAAGCGAGCATGAAGGAAGTAAGGAACCCAGGGAGAAGCAATGGCAATGTAGACGTCAGAAGGGATCCAGTAGTGGTACTTTCTCTAACCTGAACCTTGGCTCAATCTAACCATAAATCTAACTTGTCCCTTACACTATATGTCTGTTTTACAGATGGAATTAAGGGAGGACCATTAAAAATGGAGCTGTCCATGAAGCGGAAAGTACCGCTACTGAATCCCTTCTGACGTCCACTTAATGACAATGGCAAATACCATACTGTGCACAGTAGAAACTACTGTTAGCGGAGTCTCTGAGGCTACTACTGAAACTAAAATTATAAAGTAATTTCAGGAAGCAAACAGGGGACAAAAGCTACGTTAAGGGATCAAGACTAGGAACAGACTTGGAAAAAAAATGTTTTTTTTTTCATTTTGTTAAATATTTCAAAACATTCATCAAAGGTGATTTTAAGACCAAAAAACTCTCTTAAGTGCATTTTTATCATGTGATCACCTCCAGTGCATTTGTTCTCAACAAAAACGCGATTTTCTCGCATCGCAAAATTTCATAGTTTATCAGAATTGTGGTGGGCATAAAATCCACATTTTTCAAGGTATTGCTCTGAAACTTTCACCATAGCAACAGTTTATGTTTTATACAATGGCATTGCCATTTTTGGGTAGTTAAATACATGGTGTATTTATGATCCATCTGCCAGACAGGTTCTGCCGCCCATTCTACAATTCTTTGACAAAATAATTTTTCTAAATATTTTCCCTTGAACATACCCAGAATGAGTATGTCATTGTATAGCTGGTGATATAGCTTCAAAACAAAAAAAAAGAATTAGTGGAAAATGTTATAGTGTCTGAGATATTGTTGCCACAAGATTTCACATTTTTCGCCAATAATGTACAGTTTTTACTGTAACAAATTTATTAAATTTGATTTAAATCAAATTTCATTCCAATTCCCTGCCCTCCGAAGAGGAAAGGGGGCATTATCTTGACACCATGTCCGTCCATCGTCCGTCCGTCATCCGTTAGCTTTTCATTTCCGTTGGATAACTTTAGAATCCCTCGTCGGATTGATGCCATTTCTTAATGGCGTATTGGGAGTGGCTAAAGGAAGGTTCCTTTCGAAAACCAGCGTCGTGCGATATCTAATATGGCCGCCACAGCAGCCATCTTAATATGCCCTTGATCAACATACAGGCGGGGGCATATGCCACGCTCTGCATTGCTCTTGTTGGTGTTTAGAAGTACTTAAATTGTGTTAACCCAGACTTGACCCCTTAACCGTCTCGACAAATTATTTTTATAAAAAAAAAGTTACAACGTTACCTGTTAACCAACTACCGTTTTCATTATTTACACCGGGCTCTGAACTTTCACATATAAATGACGTATTCACATTCCCGTGCTGGAGTCAGAAATTATTCAAACAGACTGTTTGTAGAGATTCTCAGTTGGAATTGAAGTCCTTGTGCATTGAAGTTTATCGGTTTCTCGTGTTACGGTGGATTTCGCCACTAGTAGTATGAGAACAATTATGATTCAGGAATTCTCACGCTTTTCACTCGGGTTGGAAGCAGTGGAATTGCATAAAAATGTTTCAAATGGTCTTATTTGGTTTAAACAATTTGAACGATCATGAAACACACGTATTTCGTTGATTGAATAATTACTGACTACAGCACGGGAACGTAAATCAAGCACAAATTCTCATGGCGAATGCGTGAGAGTTGGCAGCCCTTTTAGTTAATCGATTCATCATAATAGCCTAACATGTTACTGGAATGAGATGACGCTAATGGATGACTAGCATTACACAATTTTTGCATTTATTGAGTTCAGTTGCCGTGTCAAAGAGCATCTTTCCCTTCTGCTTGAGAATTGAGGGGGCGTGGAACTGGTAAGAACATAGACTACATAAAAAAATGGACGAAGCTACCGTGACGTCATTGGTTTCCGCATGCCATAAAGGAAGCCTCGATTTTTGCAATTTGAATTTTGTCATATTGTCATTTTGAAACCGGATGTGATTTCTATTGGACGAGAGCGTGTATTGAGGGAGGACCGTGGCTCTGGATCTGACCTTATTTACGAGGACTTGAGGATGGCCACGCCCCTAAAGCATATTTTGGCTATATCCTTTATTCTAGTCTATATGGGACCATAATTTACAAAAATGAACATCATGATGTATCGAAGGAGACTTGAAACATGCTATAGCTACCATAAAATAAGGTGAAAAATCATTATTTAAATGAAAAGTCAGGTGGGAAAGTAGGATCATTTTCTCATTGACTTCTATAGCATTGAACTTCATTCTGCAACCACCGACGTCGCCATCTGCTGGCCATTAAATAATGGCCATTTTACGGTACTTCCGCATGGACTTCATTTTTCAGACCAGGGTGCTGCGTCCATCTTTTTATACATCGTCACTGTTGGGTCTCGACAAGAGTTATTGGAAATGAGGTCCAGAAGCGCACCTGCAATTACAGCAACTGCCAAAGGTGTCAATATAAACAATCCAATTCAAATCTTACGGATTACCTCTTTAAATGCGTTACTGCGCCATCTATCACCTGTCACTTAGCCAACATAATTTTTTTGTATCGGGAAGAGGCTAATTATCCGGATATACAATAACCTGCCTTTGTGGGAAGGACATGTGGAGGTAAGATAATTATTAATCTAAACGAAACAATTGAATAGTGTCTCTTATCAACTGCTTGCCCTCATATTCTGTTTCATTAAGGTAGGCAATATGCAATGCGTTTAGTTTCTTTTCAAGGCTACTGATGTGTTTGCGCATGGCTTTCTGCTATTTTTGACAATTGCACATGGTTTTCTCTAGTGTACAGTAATGGATAGGAAAAAGCTGTCAGAAATATCAGGGCACTTTATTCAAAGAAGCTGGTGTTCCGTCAAATTTTGCTACCTATCAAAATATGCTACCTCGCGGTTGTGCGCTTGGGCGAACCTAAAATCTTGGGCTATATTTCTTCCCTCACATCTCAAGCATCTTCAAATATCATAAATAGACGTCTTTTTTCAGTGCGCCTATCGACCTGTAAGCGTATACATATTTGCATGTACAAGCTGGGTTTTCATTAAAACGCAGGGATTGTATGATAATGTTATGGCATATACCTTTAAACATACTTACCAAACTCAAGCTAACAAATAATAAAGTTACTACTGTAAACTGATTAATATTGCAATAATTAGGTCAAAACAAAGACTTAACGATCGCTTTGCATTACGGTAGCATTTTTTGACAAGGCAGCACAAATTGTCAGAACACCGGCCTACTTCACCATCTGCACCGCCTCCTCCTCCTCCACCCCCCGCCATCTCCACAGTCCCAGCCCCAGTCCTCTAAACATGGAGGTAGTGGGCGGAAAACCCAGAGTGGGCTGTGGACCCGAAATATTCAGGTTGGCTACATCACACAGAACACTGTGAGTGTAGCATTAATCTTTTCTCAAGATCTCGTAATTGCAACATAAGGTGGATATATTCTTTTAATCCTGCAAATGCAATGCGCTACTGTACATTATGCCGTTCTCCTCTCCTGAAACACCACAACCACAAAGAATTTGGGGAATTGAAGTCAAGACCGATAACAAGTACATTTTCCATTTTACGTTAATTTTCGTTATACCCTTAGGGATGGTTTTGCGCAAGCGCTTTTCATTCTTTTTTTTGTTGTTGATAATTTTGCCTGTGTTCATGCATGTAGCATGCATATTGGTAAGATTGTGTGTTTTTATTTGATCTTATTTCCAGCTCAGCTCTTACAGTAAGGCTGAAATACACAGTGTACAAGCGAGTGTTATACTATTAAAAACTTTGTAATAAAGTTATAAGACTGTTGACTTTGTCACTTAGTTATTGCACTTTAACTGCTTTATTTATTTATAAAGAGTAAATAAACACTGGCTGTGGCCCCCCCGGTCACCACCTTAACTATCCGATTTTCTGCGGGAAACCCTGACTTTATTTGGCAAACAAATGATGGTCAAACCTGTTATGTGCCATGTTTATGTAAGCCTAAAGCAAATTGCTTTGACAGGGCTTTAAACACCCTTGGTCTGCCAGGTAATTTGAAGCCTACTGATTTCCTCAGTGTTGTATTTGATCTGTTTAAAGAATGTTTTTTCCTGAAATTGCTTGCAATATTGAAAAATAGACACATTATGTTCAAGTGTCTTTTATTCCTCATGGCACACCTCTTTATTTCTGCCAAAATGTGGCTTAAGATGGCAAATAAGTGCTTTAAACATGAAATACACCGAAGTAGAACAAAAGAAAAGCAAATCAAAATCCTACGATTTCAGTAATAATTATTAATATTATAATTAATAATTCATTAATAATATTTGCAACAGTTGTCCTACCAATTAGCTGTGTTTGTAATATGTATGCAAATTGAAGTGTTGTACACAAGCGTGTGTACAGTATGGTCTCATGCATGATTTCATCCACTTAGTATTTGAACAATGCACTGTAGGCGTTGATTTGGGAAATTTTTTGCAGTTTTACCCCATGCCAACATTTTCATCTCCTATTGCAGCTGTTCCTCAAAACAGAGGAAAGCACTGTTGGGATATTTGAGCTATTGTATTGCTCTGCTATCTTGAGTCATAATTTGATGCTATTTCCCTTCAGAACTGAAACACTGAATGGAAAAAGTGAGCGCCGTTGGCAGACTGTCACCTTTTTAATCTTCTCTGTACTCTGATTATGTTGCTTAAATAGTGTTTTAGAAGAGCTCTCAACACTTTGTTCCATTTTTTTAAGAGTTGCTTTTGCCTTTATTTTAGTAAACCAAGGTGCGTGATATATGCTATGGAGGACTAAATGTGCCAAAATTAAAGAAATAAATTCACCATTAAATAATTAATTAAATGTGTAATTAATTAAAATTACAATTAAGTATATTCATGTGTTATTAAATGTGTCATTAATTCATTAAAATACCAATTCATTTTATGTGAAAAACTTGTATCATTATTTCACTCTTTAATTATTTAATGGTCCTGTGTTGCAGTGCTTCATGAATTAATTTTATCTGTCAACCTTGCCCATCAAAGTTGGTGGGCGGATCCTAACACCTGATTGGTTACCCTGCACATCAAGTCAAGGCATATAAGTCCAACAAAAGGAATGAAATGCTTGGCTTTAAGTTTAGACAGGGCAGTGTTGGACTATGTAAGCGAGGCAAACCAGTAACGTTGCGTGTTATTCGAGCATAATTACGCTTTCTGACTCTCCGCGATCAAACAAATTTACCTTGCTCCGTTTCTTTAATCAGAAATGACCATAAACCATGATTACACTGCTTGACAACTAGAAAAACGTATTCACTCAATGCCCAAGCTTTATGCCTCAATAGTGATGGCTCTTCTGAGTATTAATCAAAAAGTTGGACTGAAAGCTCGACATTTATCTTCACTGTGAAACAATGCGGAGTTGTGCATATGACCTAGCATCTGACCTTGCATCTGTTCTGAGCATTATTTCGTAAGCCACTCAGCATAATTGCCTTGGTTATTTTTTATTGATTTATTTTTTTTGCCAAATTCCGATATTGGCTGCCTGTACTTTCTTGCAGCCTAGAAAATGCGTTTCCTCCTTTTTTTCTCGAAACCTTAAGAGATAGGCAATCATTTTACGAGGCTATAACGACAGTTTGAATAAAAATTCGACAATTCAGGAAATGACTCGAGCGAGAAGCAGGAACCGGTGCGTGATTAACAAATTATAGCATCAGGAAATTGTCATAAAGCTTTGATAATACAATCTTTGATAAGTAAGAATTAATGCGGGACAGCAGTCATGTCTCAAACACAGTCATCATTTTGCTAGCAGTTCCTGGCATGTTTCGAACAAACTTAAAACGAGAACAACGCCTCTCCAATATGTCTAGCGACAATATGACACATGAGAAGTCTTTGATTCTACTCTGATTCGACCCCCAATCCCCCAAAAAGAAAAAAAGAGCCTGGTCTATTCGCATTCTTCAGCAACAATGTTTAGACTAAGCACGTGTATGATGGCAAACAGAGACACAGACACATTTAACAGAAAATGTAAGTTTTATTGGCAATAAGTAAAGCAAGGTTTCACGATTGAAGATGAAACGGGGAAAATGTTTGCGGTGTGACCAACTCAAAATTTGTGTACTTCAAACTTATAGCTTGCTACGCTCGTTGTCTGAAATTATGGTTAGTTAACCAAGCCAGCATGCTCTCTTGCATGTATCAAGTCAGATAGGCGTAGCTACCAGGTGATGGCGAATGCAGGTTTAGCATGTACCTTCCTAATTTCGTAAATTGCCATAATTTCACCTGTCAGTAAGATTTCAGGCCCTAGGTCCTGCTGGACCTGAAATCCTCCCGACTAAGGAAATTGGTGCCATTTACGAAAGTAGGAAGGTAGCCTACATGCTAACGAAGCCAGCAACGAAAGTTTCACAGTATCACATGATGCAGCAAACAAACAACTTGCTGTAAATACAACCAAAACAAAATCCGTATACACTTTGCTTTAGCTAAGGTTATAATGTTCCTTTTAAATTAATTCTGAGCATAGCTAGCTAGTATCTTAGCCATGTAGCTAAGCCAAGCAAGGCGCCCACATCCGGTTATGAGCGCCGTATTGTGAGAGGCCTATTTGCCTTGACTTGATGTGCAGGGTAACCAATCAGGTGTTAGGATCGGCCCACCAACTTTGACGGGCGAGATTGACCGAAAAAACAAGTCAACATGGTCTACAACATCCCCCGCCAATCGTGCGCTTCTTATTTTCAAACTCGATCGAGGCCTTTATGGTCTGAAGCTACACACCAAATTTGGTTACCGTCTGTGTAGTAGTTTCTGAGTAAAGCTGTCCCCTTTATCTCGGACGGACGGACGGAGGTCAGACCTATAATAAATTCATGAAGCACTGCAACACAGGACGTTGAAATAATTAATTAAAGAGTGAAATGATGATGTATATTTTTTACATAAAATGAATCGGTATTCTAATGAATTAATGATAAATTTAATAACACATGCATGTTTTTAATTGCAATTTTAATTAATTAATGACACATTTAATTAATTATTTAATGGTGAATTTATTTATTCATTTATTTTTGGCACCTTTAGTCCATAGTATGCATGTATAGTTTTAGAAATATTTTTTCAGTTTAAAAGTTTCTTTTAAAGGAACATATAATTTATTTATTCATCTTTTTTTAACCGTATGGTGTTAAGAAGGGACTAGAAGCATATGTTATAATTATGACACTCGTAATGTAGGTTATTCCCAATCATCCTATGTCTTTTACAACAACAGGATAATGGCTTTGCATGGTATAGTTCTTTGGAATAAGTAGGGGTAGACATTCATGTCTCTTGGCTGTGTATTTGCAGTCTGACTGCTTGATATTCCTGGTCTGTAGGGTTCTACATGCATTCACCGGCAAAGCTAGTTGGCCAGGACCTCCACTTTGCCTTTGAAGCATAATTTACACAGTTCTGCCCTTGTTCATTAGGTCACCGTAATTATGATCCCTGTCTTTTCTATTTTGGTCTGCCAGGTTCGTAGTGCGCCTATAAGAGTGTATTTTAGTTCTAGCTTACGGTTTCACATGAAAGTACTCGCGATTGCAGTCATATATAAATCAGTCATCACTTGCTCTGTTGTCTATACTTATGCTCTACCTTGGCTTGGAGTTAAAATAACATGTCAAAAAATAGGTTTAGTTTGCCCTAAACTGTTATTATAACATTTCATTAGTTGGACAAAAAAACCATTTGTCTAGTGAAGTGGATAATGTTACCTTTACAATAACATTGGTCTCCCCGCAAAGCAATACATACATGTTCAATTTCACAGTGCTGTTGAAATTTCCTCAGTATGTGGACTGCATTGTATCATGAGCCCTAATTCGCGCCTTTGCTGCGACTGAGAAGGCATAGGAACGGTTGAGATGCTTGACAACAGCAGACCAAATTGGATTACCTCCAGTTAGCACATGCCAGTTCACACAAATTCCAGAAGTGGCTGGGCAAACTGCTGCATTTTCCTGAGAGTGTTCACCCATATGAAGCTCAGTTACAACGGCTGCTTTTAGGTGCTTTAGCCTTTCTTTTATTATTATTACGAAGCTACCAAAATTAATTTGCAGCAATGTCTTCATGGTAGATAAAAAATGTATGTTGTGAGATGCTTTTGTTCTGTAAATGTATTGATGTTATGAGATAAATGAAGTCTATTCTTGGTTGAGGATTGAATGTACTGCTACCTCCTGGGGACAATCTTCGTACCACAGTGGAGTAATGAGGTCATTAGAGTTGTAGCCACTGATTCAGGTATTCAACTTTGTTCTAGGTCTTAGCCATCGTATGTCATCACTTGGGCCTGAGTCACTTTAATATTTCCCTTTGAACAAAATTAAGCATTAATGAACATGAATGAATCATGTTCATCAATGAATCATGAATCAATTATAAAAATATAATTAATTTGGCCGAACTATTTTTAATGGTTTATTCGTTGTATGCAAAATGGCCAGCAAAAGGTATGAATGTGTTTTTATTTTCTATTTTTTTTGTTTTGTTTGTTTTTGCGGAAAGTACCACAGGTCTTAGATTTTCACATACCTTGTCTGATTCTTTGGGCTCTAATTTCTTGTCACAGCGCAGCCTGCGCGGTGGTAATTTTGTGCGGTGCAACACCGTGCGCAGGCACTTTGGCAATGTGGTAGACGGACGTGGTCCAAGATGGGTGTGGCGGCATAGTAGGGGGAGGTGTCATATATTCATCAAGACGCAGTGACAATTTCGTAGAAAAAGTCTCCGCTGAGGTTGCCCAGAAGGCTCGCCAGCTCCAACCTGGTTTACTTTCTGTGCAGTGGTAATTTGGCTGACCGGCGCACAGTGCGCACACGTCACCGAAACCTCCCAGGCAGGTTTCCGGAATGTCAGGCACATTTCAATGAAATAAATAATTACAGCAAGCACTATTTAATATAACTATCTGAATAAGGACATGAATTATAGTGTCTATATCGACTGTCCTGATGTCAGATTAAAGGCGGTTGGCACGCGTAACGGAAACTCGACCTGGCTTAATCAACGCAGTTGAATCTGTGATGCAAACTAATGACTTCTCATCCTTCTCAGCCAACCACAAACTGCCTATATATATATATATATATATATATATATATATATATATATATATATATATATATATATATATATATATATATTTTGTGTTTTATGCTCAGTGAAGCCGCGTGTACACTCGATGAAACAAATTTTTCGCACGACTGATTACAGTCAAAGTCGATGCAAAGACGCAAATACACGCGTCTGTTTATTCGTCTGTTTTCTTCCGTTGAATAGAGACAACAGTCTTTAGTCGGTCTCTCTTTTGAAATTGGTCAGATGGATCAAACAGATTCACGCTTTATTTCCACACCAGAGTTAAAATAGTGCTTGCAGTCAGTGACCAAATCAATTCCATGACCATTGACTGTGTGAATTAAATATTGCATGCACAATCAAGACTGTTCGATGCGAAATGCAAAATACTCCATGTCCGGCACCGGGCAAAAAGTGAAAGTGTTGATGTGAGAACAGATTTATAACGAAATAAAGAATAGAAATATATCATCAACAAACAGAACATCCAAATAAGATGGCCCGCAAATAAATGAATCGCAGTGTTAATTGGATGTTCTGTTTGTTGTCAAAATGTTTCTTTGTATTCTTTATTTCATTATCAATCTGTCCTAATCGTCCTCTTTTTTTTTTTTTTTTTATTTATTTTTTTTTTTGGGCTGTCTGGCACGGAGTATTTTGCATTTAATTTTCGACAGGCATTGCACATTGTCCCGCGCCAATGTCAACTCAGTTTATTGAGCAGAGCTTAAACAGAAACATTGATAGAAATTCTCGGTACTCATCTTGAAGAACTGAGCCCTCTTCTCAAAACATTCAGGTTTAATATCTAAAAGATTCAGTAGATTTGAAGATATTAAAAACAATAATAGTCTGTCGGACACGGAGTCATATTAAAACCGGTCCGACTTTCGGACACTTAGACACTGCGTTCAACACAGCAACGCAACCTGTCGTGCGAAAAATTTGTTTCACGTCCAGTGTGCAAGCGGCTTAATACTACTATTATTGTCAATTAGGTTTTATCGTTTTTAATGGGGGAAAGGAATACAGCCTGGTCGCTATGATCTCGTACTGAGTTAAGATCACATATTGAAAATAAAAGTGTAATGTATCTTGCATTGTTGTCCATGCATGTTAATCCCAAAATTTTAAGCCGCAACAGGGAGTAATAATAGGAACACGCTATCCATCGTTTCTCTTCCCAATGATGCAGGCAGAAGAAATAAATGAGCAACCCTCGTATTTCATTCCAACTTCATAATTTTGAATGATCTGATGTAGTTTCATTTTGAAATTCCATTCAAGTTCGCTAATGGTAATAATTCGAGAATGCCTCATATTTGTAATGCTTAATATAGACATAAGCGGTGCAGAAAACATGCCTGAAGCAGCAAAGTAAAATGCAACATTAGTGCATCATGCAGATATAGGACAGAGGCTTCTTTATTTCAACACTTTAAAGGTGAGGAGAGGAGCTCATTTTATTTGTGAAGAGTTGACTCTGCTTTGTTAAACCCACTTAAGCCTTTTCTCCTCCCTCTTTGCCTCGTGCCGGCAGGAGGGACAGAGGCGGGACAGAGGAGCACTTGCGCTAGGCTAAGCTGGGCATGAAATTGCAACATACGCCTGGACGCACCCCATTGGCACGACGCTCCCCCTATTTGCCGGGCCCGCGCCTGATCTAGAGCTCATGGTGTTAATTTTTTTTAATGGAATAAATTTGGCCTACATATCCATGCATGGTTTATTCCCTAGCACAGGGTATGAATGAGTGCGTGGTTCCTTGTTCTTTGAGTTGGAAGTAAGAATCAATAATTTGTCTGTCATGACCGGAACTTCCAGACCACACAGTGGGTTAGGAACAGATTGCGTATTGAATACTGATCAAAACTAGATGATGCACACTCTTTATAGATGCTAACCCATGCCTCCTGTTGACCTTGACCTTTGACCTTTCGACCTCAAAATGCTAATTTGGACAGGGTACCCTTGGATCATCTACCCCACAAAGTTTGGTCACCCTAGCTTCAGTGGTGGCCGAGCTGTCGCACAGACAGACAGACAGACAGACAGACAGACGGTGCTAAACTGTATATCCACGCTGCCTCGTCGGGTGTGGGTAACTATGATCTGTCCAGGATCCTTAAGTTTTCCTCCCTTTAATGGACTGCCGCATGCCAGAGAATTTTCCAGTGGAACCCTGAGGTCAAGCTCCCATTTGGAATGTGTTTTTCATTTGAGATTATTTCGAGTCTGTAAACACTCCTTGGGAATGTATGTTCAGTCTCACTGCTGCAGTGGGGTTTTTTTTTTGTTTTGTTTTGTTGTTTGAGTTGGTATATGAAAGTGAATTGTTCTAAAATGAGATCCGCCTTACTGTGAGTTCTCATCAGAATGTTCAATAGAATGCAAAACATGGTAGTTTTATGATCACCATTCTTTTTATTACCTTGCAGGGCTTTTGAAAATTCTAAATATCTTTTATCCTGTGTCCATATTTCAGTTCCTATGTTTATTCAGCATTAATATGAGAGGAAGTATTTTGCATTGAGTGACTCAAACGTGAATTAAATTGGTTCTAAAGAAGGTGAGATGCTTTGTTTGGTAGGTTGGGGAAACCAATCCCACTGCAATGAAGTGACCTACTTATTTGGTGTACCGTAACTAGTGTCAACCATCATGAAATTGCATATAATTGTTAATTTTTTGAACTTCATACCAATGAATCAAACAATGGTTTTCAAATACTTTTCTTTATGTAAAAATGGTGGGAGTCCAAAAAAAATTCAGTTTGCCTCAGTTATGTATGGGACAAACCCTAAAGGTAGCCCTGTGATGGTGATGAAAGTAGTAAAACCTGTCCTCATAACCAACTGCAATCTGTACATCACATCTGCCAGACTCTGTCTATTGAGTATTAACCAGCAATTTTAAGAATTTGTTTAACTGCAGTGGCTTGCTTACTTTTGAGTATATCAATCAATCAGGCAATAATCATTCATACTAATTTTTGAAAAAAGCAATAAATAGCTTTGAAGAGACACATCTCTGAACAAATCCATGTATTATTCAAAGTAGAAATAGTGTTTCCCCTTTACTGCCAGCTGCAGAAAGCACTTTTGGGGGCCGCCAAGCTGTCACGGAATTACAGTCCCACTACATTTTGGGTTGTAACAACTAAATAAGATAAAATCAAGTATGCTATGTCATATTGAAGGTATTAACTTGTTCTTTAATATTATTAAGTGAAAATACATTTTTTGAGAAATTTTCATAGAAGAAACAAGCAAAAACTACTCCGTCACGGAATTACACAAAATTGACATGGTTTTTTAAATGTTGTGTTTAACTATCCAGAAAGTGATGGTCCTATCATAGTTAAGCTATGAAACTTCATTATGTTCACATTTAAGGTGTTTTTTGTTAATACCGTAAGTTATAGAAACAAATATTGACTTTAACCCTGCTTTATGGGCAAGAAATTTCAAAAAGTCAATGTCATAGAATTACAAGAGGCAAATTGTCACGGAATGACAACAATAGTATTAATTAGTTTCAATGTATTTATTTCAATATATTATATACATATACATAATTATTTACATTTTTACAGTTTAGCAATATATTACAATGAGTTTTCCACTAATAATGACCAATCATAATACATACTTTAAAAAATTTTTTTTTATCTCCATGTCAACATTGGCTTTGTGGCCCCCTTTTGATTTATTAAACCATTACCCATGAGGATTACGTACGGGATAACTAGTTACGTATGAGGCAGAATGATTCTACTGGTTCCTGATGAGTAGTGCTTTGTCATTATTATGTGGGGGTCATGTAAACTACATGTATAAAAGCACACTCTCTGGCAATGCAAGTGTGAAAGAAAATTATCTCAACACCTTAATACATTTATGGGTTATGTACGGGATAGCATTACGGAACAAAGGCAGCTTTGTATTGCCTCCACTTCAGTGACTTAATAATATTCAAGAGACCAACTCCCAAGACGTCCTGGAACAAGGAACATCAACAATGAACAACAGTTAACATGGTAAAACATCAACAATTAAAAGTAAGACATCTCAAAACCTGACTGGTTATTGCAAAATGAGTCTGATATCATACTTTTATTTGCAGTTTCATTTGTTGGGTAACCAATCATTATTCATTACGAATAGACTAATTTGGCATCTCGCTGCTGCAAAGCATGCTGGTCTCGGTCAGAGTTCAGGACATACCCGGTGCATAATATTAATTGTTGGCTTGTACAATGAGCGTACATGTATAAAGCGGCGGCTTCTCAACAGAAAGCCGGGAGGGCAGAATGCATGCTTTTAAACATGATGAGATATCATCTGTTTTCAATCACTTTAGTTGATTAAAGATTTGATAACTCTTCAAACATTCAGGCATTTCTCGTGTGGCTAACTCGCTTCTTTGAGGTAGCTGAAGTAAAGAAATAAAACGCTTCATTAGGATGTGAAATACATTTGTTAAATTGATCATGAAGCGCTGGTTTGATCAACTGCTTTGCTGGACTGCCAAATTGATGCGCATAATCCATAGAAGTTGAGGCTGTTTCATTTCCTAAGTACTAACCCATTTCGGCAAATGAACAAAACCTTTATTTATTTATTTATTTTTTGCATTTATTATTTACTCGCCTTAACATTGCATGAGAGGGAAGCTGCACATTTAACTGTCAATGGATTATTGATATCATTGGGAAAACTGTTAAAGACAATGATTGGAAATGGGTAAATAATTGAATGCTTCAAGTAGGGACTCGGAAATGTTTTTTTCAAAATACTCTAATGAAAGTATTAATCATTTACCAGATGGAGCATGAAATCGCAAATAAAATGACATCTTGTCAAAATACATCCTCCCAATCCAGAGATATTAAAATTTGAAAGCACAAATTTAGCGGCACTTCTTCGGCAGCACACCCGCTGAACGTGACACTTCCAAGTGCCAACTTCAAAGGATATTTTCCGCTCCTTCTGTTTTCTGTTCGTTTGCCCCCACTGATATTTTATATATAATACAGATGTCATGAATCACAGGTTAGCCCATTTATGTTTTCACATCAAGCGTGTATACATACAGTTGAACAGGCTAGGGATTTATGTATGGGTCACTGACATGTACAGCACTACCGACTACAGGCTTATGAAATGGCGCATGTAATTAATGTGGACTTATTAATATCCGTTACAAATTACTTGACTGATTAGCAACATGAAAGATTTTAAGTCTAACTTACTAATTAAATCCATTCTACACATCTTTCTAGATCTTTTTTTTTTTTTCCGATAGGAAAAGTGTTGAGTACATATGGTGGGTCACGTATACAGCGAGATGTTCCTTTATTGCACTCGTGAATAGAGCAAAATGCCTCCGTCCAATTCTGAAGCCCGTGTGTACCGTCAGGACAATCACAGGCTGAACAATGTGAACCCAGCACATTGCCTTAAAACAACCTTATGCAATGCAAAATAACTTAAATAATTACGATAAGTAGCCGACTGTTCCACTTGGATAGCTAGGCTTTGTTGACATTGTGGGTTGTCTTGAGCTCCGGAAAATTTTTGCGCATGCGTAATGATAATGCTGATTTAGTCTTGCTTTTTAGCTCGCCGGGAAGAGTAACGTCCGGAAAGCTGTTGTCGCACCCCCGGCGTCCGCGTCTGTCCGCGTCCGTCCGCGTGCAGAAAAACTTTAACCTTGCCCCGGCGAGCTTTGTTGTCTTTCTGACTACTCTTGTTGAAAAAATAGGGACACGCGGGTTGCTGGAAACCGGATTTCATTTTTATTAGGCCAAATCAGCACGAATGAACACAACTGAATAGTTTGGATGCTAGGCCTTGTGAGAAACCACACCCTGTCACCTGTGCCCCCAGTGCACCTGTTCTATAAATAGCCACATGTTGCTAAAAATAGCCTGCAGTGCATCCAGTGCCCTGGTGGTGTGGCTTTCAATGTGAACTTGGCTCATGGAGTTATGTACAGGAAATGGGCAGAAAGGTGTGATAACTGTACATCTAATCCATCTTTTTTCATAATATTTGGGGAATTGGACAAAGTTTTAGTAATCTGCACACTAATGCAAAAGCCGAATATTTGAAATCTAGTGATTAAAAACATTTCCAATTATCTTTATAAACTGGAAAGACCTATGGCTTCATAAATAGTCTTCAAAATCCCTGGCTTTAATCTATAAACTTGCTGCGGATAATTCAAGTTAGCCTAGAAGTGCCAGAAGAAGATTGTAAATATTATGTCTCTAGGACTAGTGGTCTTGCAATATGAAAGGCATGCTTTTATGTACACAAAAATGGTGTCGTCCCATATATAACCCATGGCTGATGAGTTATGTACGGGATTCATTGTCTTTGCCCAGTTTTTCAAATGATAGAGTTTTCATTGAACATTCCTAGTAGTGTTCTATGACCAACGCAACAGCTTGGCACAGGCAAGATGTCAGCAGTGTACTGAAGGTATTGTGTGAAAATCAGTACACCAGTTATGTACAGGACATCCTAATATGGCGTTAAACTAGGATTAGTAGGATTTCAAAGTCACACCAAAGAGTCACAATCTTTGTCCTCCCAAAACACTGCAACAGATCTTGACATAAACTGTAATAACACCAGAGAAGACAGACCATTTATAAAATAGTGGATCAGGCAGTTGGCACCAGAGCTACAAAGAATGTCTGTCCTCTCAAAAATGGGTTATGTACGGTACATTCACACCCTGATGTGGCTGTAGCTTTCTTGGTAATACAAACATGGAGTGTTTAATGAAGTCTTTTATCGCCTTATTCATTTGTTTTGCTAACCAAATGTGACTCTGAAGTCGGAAAATTATTGCTTATGTACTGCAGTGTGTCCCAACCCTGTTCCTGGGGTACCCCTGCCTTGCATATTTCAGATGTCTCCTTGATTTAACACCCCCAGATCAAGTCATTAGGTACTCCACTAATGAGCTGATCAGCTGAATCAGGTGTGTTAAATTAGGGAGACCTATAAAATGTGAATGAGAGTGGTACTGCTGGAGCAGGGTTGGGCATCACTGATGTACGAAACGGTGTAGAAGCCTCCCACAAAATGGTTGGTATTCAGGCATCAGACCCCAGATCAGAACTGGACACATTTCTTTCAGTTGTGAATGGGTACTAATGTATTTTAGGCAAGAAAGACCCAGGAAGACCTCCACGTTTACACATTTACACAGCCTGGATCAAAGAACGCTGTAATCATGGTTTAGGAGTTACGAAAACGCAAAAAAAAAAAAAAAACAGTGATGATATAAACCCATGTAAGAGTGAATGAACGGGGCAACACGTAGCCATTTAGCCACAGAATACAAAATTAGGCATTTCACAACCCAGTGTTTGATGGATAAGCTACAGTGAAGAATTCAATTTTGCCTTCCTGTCCAGGTTGACGGAAAAATGGTCAAAAATGGTTATATACAGGGCACAAAATGAGTGATTTTGAAAAATTGAGTGAACCAATTTCAGTTTCTCATTGATGCACATCCAAGGCAGACCCTTGGATAAAAGGGCAATGGAATATTAAGTCCTTATACTTCATCATGTGGGTGATAGACCACCTGTTACAAGAATTTTGAGCAATATGGCTAGTTTTCTTGAAACACCCCAGTTGCATGTGTTTTCTTCTTGGTAAATATGAACTTTGTGCACCAGTTTAGTTTCTGTCTTTAGGTTCTACGCCAAACTGAGCACTGGATGTGCAAGGAATTATCTTTTATATAAGGCCCATTTGCTTTTACGGGTCAACACACAAGCGTTATGCCTGCCTTCATTTGGCACCAGCAGTTTTTTTCCTGGATGAATTTTGCCTCTTATTCTTTTGAAGTCTGACTTATATGTTTTGTTGCAGGTTTGGCTATGATTCTATTGTTCTCAATGCAGCAGCTGTTACACATTGAAGCCTTTCGCCATTTTGGCTCAGGCTGGTGACCCATCTCAGGCACTGTTCTGCAGACTTTTCCCCTCTTGGTGCAGCCGATCCCTGAAATTCAGTGACTATGCCCTGCAGTCTGCCAAGGAAAGACACCACTCATCTTTAACATGCTAATCTGCTTCCAAAATTAAGTTTTCTTGATACCCTCTCACACGAACCAAAATGGCAAGATGCGTTTTGAATCTGTCTTATGACTGACTGCATAACTGGGCAGTATATTAATTATCATTTGCTTTTGTTGCAGTTCTTAGTCTTTACTATGCGGCATAAGCTTGGGTGTTTGAATATTTAATGTCAGGATCCTCTCTTTAGTACAGTTTTTCAGCTGCTTCGAAGTCTTTGGGAAAAGATCTGTGAGTCTTGAGTTGAAGGCAGTGACTAGCACTCTTACCCTCAAACACTTACGATTTTTTGAAAGGACTCTAATGAAATGGCATCTTGTGTGTGCGTGCTTGTTGGCAATCCACTCTTTGCTGTTGCAGCTGTACTTTCTCTTTTACTGTATTTTTGCAGCTATGGCTTTAGATATTTTCAAAGGCCCACTCCCCTTCCTGGGTTTTTGAGTTATTACCTCCACCAAAGAGGTTACGCTTTCCTTGCCATTGGTTTGTCTTTTTGTGTATCAGCAGGATTACTCAAAAAGTTATAACGGATTTCAATTAAATTTTCTGGAGGAGTCGGGAATGGTACAAGGAACAAACCACTAACGTTTGGTGGTGATCTGATTCACCATCCGGATCCAGGAATTGTTTTAAGGATTCCTTACCATTGTGGGATAGGCTTGGGGAAGGTTTTGTGCTCTCCAAGTGCTTCTAGTTTTATAGCAGTGGTCTGTGTCTCTACCACACAATACTTGGATGAAGATAACCCAATAAAAGTTGAAAGTTATGGGGAGGAAATGAATGATTGTGCACTGCACCACTGCCTTGGGATAGCTGCCTGGAGTTTCATGTGTTTCACATGCTGCTCTCATTTCGGGCAACTGATCCTTCTTCAGCTGTGTTTAAGCCCTGTGCACTGTAATTGGTCCTCAACACACCTGCTACTTAGGCTCATCGATACACTGCTGGGGTGGGGCTGCTTTAGCTTTTGTATTGTCCAGCTTGGTAAAATTTGAATTTAGCAAACGTCAACAGGACAAGAGTATACAGGGCAATTCCACGGTAACGGAATTACAATCGAGTAATTTTCATGTTATTTTTACCTGCCATCTATTACTCTAATGCTGTAGCTACTTGCCTGTGCTTTTATCAATTCCACTCGCATGGCGACTGAGCTGCTTAAAATAAAGTTTGGGGTAATCTATTTTGTAGACTGCCATACGAAGGTGAAATTGTTGCTAACGGAATTACGGCAGAAAAAATGCTATTATTTTTGCCTTTCCTTTGACAGGCATTTCTCTGAAATCTGGCAATGATAGGCAGTAGGTTTAAGCTTAAGTTGGTGACCTAAGATGTTGACCATGCCACGGTAAGTTTATATTGACTGGTTTGTTCACAGATATTTTGTAGGATGCCATTTATGAGAAAGAGATAGCGGTAACGGAATTACAAAATGGTCACGGAATTACATTTTCTGATAATCTACTAAATTTATGATACTCAAAACAACAAAGCAATTGAAAATAGGTAAGATAAACGATGTTTGTGTTGCTGACCTCCTGTTGAACCAAAATTTTGATCAACAAGCAAAAGGAAAACAATACATGATATTGATGAAAAGAACTCATTTCTCAACCAAAATGTGAGCTTATAATGAATATCAGAGGCCACATGGATGAAATTTGTTGTTCTTTCGCTGACTGGATCCTGAAGCATTTGTTATTATTATTATACGCCCGTCTTAAGACGGGACGTATTATGTCATCACCCCCGTCCGTCCGTCTGTCTGTTGTCTGTTAGCAATTTCTTGTCCGGGGCATAACTCCTGAGCCGCTTGAGCTACATTCGTGATACTTCACATACACATGCACCATCACTAGGCGCTGTGTCGCGCACCATGATTTCGTTCACCCGGTCAAGGTCACTGGCAAAGGTCAAAGGTCACATGGGGCCCAGATGGGCCTTGTCCGGAGAATAACTTCTCAACCGCTTCAGATACATCCATGATATTTCACACACACGTGTACCATCACTGAGCGGAGTGTCTCGTACCATGTTTACGGCCCTCCCTCCAAGGTCAAGGTCACGGACAAAGGTCAAAGCTCACATGGGGCTGTTGTCTGTTGGATATTGGTATCATGTTGTCTGTCCACTTCCTGATCCATGTTCATGACGAGCGTATTATGCACCGTTGGTCTGTCTGCATTGTCTGTCTGCAATTTATTGAATCGGCAACACGCAATTATTTTTACAATAAAAACTTCTTAGAAAATACCTGCAGAAAAATGGGGCTAAACATACCAAAACAACATATACAGAAGTTAAAAATTAAAGATATTGGACGAAGATTCCTAAGTCTTCTAGGCTTACTTTTTACCTGTAAAGGAGAAGACAAAAAGTAAAGATGTTTGCAGGCAATATATGCTCCAACACATTCCAAGGTTAATACAGGCTCTTCCAAGAAAAGTACAATGAATATAAAGAAATATGTATAAGATGACACAATCTATAAATAAAATCAACAAGCACATGGGGATTTATAACATTACATTTAGAAGCAATCATTGTTCATCATTTTGATCCTTCGGGGAAAGTGTAGCATGAAAATCCTGAATGCTTCCCTCCTCTTTAACAACAAATCAAGATCTCCACCTCTGGATAGAGGATACAATTTTTCAATCTCACAAAACCTTAGAGTTGAAATTTTGTGCTTCATGTCATTTAAAATGAATGGCTAAAGGGTAGACACGATCATTTCTACGTATGGCGCTCTTGTGTTCACCAATGTGCAGTTGGAGTTTTCTCGTCATCTTATCCACGTAGACTAGTCCACATGGACAACATTGTGGGGGTGACTGAAGCTGTTAGTTTTATAAGAGTTATTACATCGTGCGCATTAGTTCAGAGTAAGGGCCACATACACAAAAAATCTTCATAAATTCAGCTGTGAAATTATGAAAAAAATTATGGCTGGGAGTGAAACAATACATTTCTGGAATCATAAACTCCATGACCACAAGTGTTCTTCATTTGACTGTGATTTTTAAAAACTTTTCTGCTGTTCATTAGCCAAATAAGACCTTTAAGTGCTCCCCTAGCTGTCAGAGCCCTTAAAATTATGCACTGTCAGATCCAAAAATAATCACAGTGATCAGATTAGGCAGATTCACATCGCAAAATGCATGTCAAATTTCATCAATTTGATGAAATGCTGATGATCATCATAAATTCCTTTGCAAAAAATGATTTAAAAAATCTTAATGATTTTTCATTTATCCCGAACCACTGGCCTGTGAAATTCTGATTCCCGAGCTACATAGCATCAGAAGAAGTTTTAACGACTTTGGCTGGAAAATAATGTTCCTCATTTGCATACCAACCAATCAGCTTTGGGGGACCGCATGCATCCTGCACTAGGGAGGCTTTTTGCTACAGTCAGGATGGATAGACTGCCATGTGAGCCATCGTGTATCAAATTACGTTGCTCTTTGGATGCAGCCACCTAGTTGGTTAGTAAGCTAAGAAACGTAAACGAAGGAAATGATTGTCATATTAAGGCGATATGATTTATTTCTTGCCCCAACTTTTCTAACTTTGCCAGCTGTAATAGGCATGAACTTATCTAGGGTTTCGCGGCAGTTTTGTGCGTAATCTCATTGTGCATGCTATCGCTTATTACGTTACTCTTCAGATTATAAAGTTTGCCACTTTCTTACTTAGCTGACGCTAGTTAAGGGAGATGTAATCATTGTTATACTGAGGTGATATGATTTGGTTTTGCCCTAACGGAAAGAATTCTGGATCCGACCTCCACTTTTTTGGCTAAAACTCTGAATCGTTTTGACTGGATGTGCGTTTTACGGTTTTATTCACCCGAATGTTCCTCTAGCTGCCCAAACATCACGGTAAGCTGAAAAAGTACTGATTCAATTCGATATTGGTGAAGTTTGAATGCAAAATTCTTTCTGCTAATTGTCCCCGACATGTGAAGGTACAGCTGCGACGTACGAAAGTGCAGCAAAACATCAAATAGGATCATGCCGATTACAGCAGGCCAAGTTACCAAATGAGCATCATTTTCAGCCAAACTTCTCTCATTAAGCGAATTGCAAGTTCGCCACTGGCCTCTCCCAAAACATGCACAGTGATGATCGTTCTAATGCATGAAGTTGTGATGTCAAAACGTGACTTGGTTGGAGGGTGCCTTTGTGTGAAAAGGTTTGAATAGGAATGGATCTAATCAAATCTCTGAGCGGTTATGCCTTTTGGAAATAATTTGTTTTGCTTTCAGACTGGAGTTTTATTAACTTCCGCCGAGGAGGTATGTTTTCGGTGCCGTTTGTTTGTTGGTTTGTTTGTTTGTTGGTTTGTTTGTGTACAGCATAACTCAAAAACTTATTGCCGGATTTTGACAAAATTTTCAGGGTAGGTGGGTATTAACTCAAGGAAGAGGTGATTACATTTTGGCATATCTAGGCCAAAGTACTGCTGAGATATACGCCAAAGTTCAAGATTCCAAGTCTTTCCAATGGGCCGGAGTTCCAATCGCCGTGCTTTTGGCGTTGCTGCCCCCTGGTGGAGGTTCTGCGCTCTCTGAGTGCTTTTCTAGTTTCACATGTAATTGTAATTTGTCATTAGAAAAGAATAAAAAGCCTTTTTTTAACATTTAAAATCTGATTTACAGTTTTTGCTAATCATTTTTCTGATCTGCCAAGCAAAAAATGGCTATCATTAAAAACCTTAATCTGATCATTGAATCATGTGTTAAACATCAACTTTTGACTCAAAGTTCAAAATGCATTTACGATTTCCTAGCAGAATTTTGCATGAGTTTATCAATATTGGCACGGATGGACATCAATAGTGACCGGTGACCTCTCCAAACCAAAACCATGCCTTCTCTCCATGATAAAGTTTTGAGTTTTGTCCATTCTTCTACAAAGCCACATCAACCAGCACATGTAGTCATACTCATCAAAGGAACTGCTTATATTATGTCAGAACGGTCGCCCTGCGACAGAGAGCTTGCCATTTACAATGGTGATCATCCAAGCGAAACACAAGCTTGTATGAAGACTTTTCACACCGGACAAGGAGCTAGTATGACTCACTAACACCATAATATCTGAAGTATACCTTATTTTAACAAAACAGACATTCCATCAGGGGTTGGAAAGGCCATGCGCAAATGGCGCATAAAATCAAAATATGGCGCATTAGAAAGCCACTGAGCGGGCCATTAATGCGCCCGTGTGCCAATTAAATCTTAATTTTTCTTCTATTATACAGTAGCCTTCCAAAATTCTTCAGAAAAAAACTGTCCACTGATTGCAGTTGGTGGAGTGCATTCTGATACTCGATTGATCAATTCCAATTCCAGGCCCTCGGGCGGTCCTTCACCATTACGAGGCTGTGAAAATGCCTATTGGGGGAAAGGCAGATTTGGAGTGTATTTTCTTAACGGAATGAGTTTCTGATAAAGTCCTTTGATACCACGTCAAATTTATATCAGTATGCAGTATCAAATAACACTGTCCCGGAACAGAGTGTTGCAATACTGATTGGGTATGTATTTAAAAATTATTTCTTAACTATTTTTCCTAGTCAGAGACTGTTTACTTTGTTCTCAGATGGTCAGTTGCTGACGGGGTACATTTTCATTCAGGGTTAATTTTCAATCAACATGGATGGGTTTTTGACACAAAAAAGCATGTTCGATTAATTTTGGATCAAACAAACAAGCCATAGTCTTTTATTTAGAAATACCACCAAGGCGGTCTGGTTGATTGTTCGGTTGATGTGACCGGGATTTGTTTTGGCCGAGCAATTGCAAATAACTTGAGAATGATATATTCGCGATGCGGCTGGTATTGACGTCCTTCACTCTCAACCCGACCTTTGTTTACTCTGAATAAATTATACTAGGTAGTTAAGGTAATATTGATGTTGTGCACAATTCATCTTAACCAATAAAAGTTAAGTTTTATAGTAGGTAGGGCTAATAGTTTTTTTTTTCCACATGTATGTAAAACTAACGTGTTACACCTCCTCTCATACCTGCATTATACCCTTCTTAAATATGCATGCAAATGTATGTTTCTGTTTTGGGCTATGGTTTGCAACAGTAAAGATTTGTGATATAGGCATAGGCCTACTTGCTCATTTCGAAAAATGCTTGAAACAATGTTAAATAAAAAATTTGGAGCTTGGCAGCATTTCGTAGCAGACAGTCGGGGGGGAAAAAAAAACTGGAATGAATTTGCAAGCAAAGTTTCACGTACCCAGTTCAACAACGAACATGGCACAGGCTACACTTGAGAACGGTAAATCAGCGAACCAACTGAATATTTCCGCGTATTAATGTGTTTTATGTGCTTGATTGGTTGGTGAACATTAATACTGAGTTGCAATCTAAAGTAATGCAAACCGAGTTTTTTATAGGCAAATTAATTTGGAACTGTATTTATTAGTGCATCGCCACTGCATCGCGAGCAGTCCAAATTCAACTTAAAGTTAACCACCGTAGTAAAAATAGCCACTGCTTTAATGCGAATTTGGGGTTAAACCCTGCCGCTATCTATCTCCAAAAGAGAGTGGTTGCAGATGCTCGTCACTAAAGCCATTCTGACTAGCCAAATCCATTTGAGAGATTTGGAGCCAATTTACTAAATGGGTGTGTGACGTGCAACACTGATTTTTGCTTCCAGGGGAAGCTTGTATACTTGTATAAAATAAGTTTGATGTAGTATATATTCATTCATCTTACATCATTCTCCCTCCTCACTATTCATATTTGCATGAAAAATACAAAATTGGTTGACTTTTACACATTTCAAGTGGTAAATGTCATGGTAAAACAGGAGTCACTACTTACTTTCAAAAAAAGACAACTGCTTTTAAAATGATTATTAATGTTTAAATCATCAACTTTGGTCTTTGGCATATTTTTGATAGTGTACAGAAAAGCACTGCAAAGAATTAATAGGATATATCTTAAAGAAATGTCATAAATATCTAAATCATTTTGTTCCGCAAAGACAGATTTCCCTCAATGTCATGTAGTAAAACAAAGATTGGAAGCCAGTTTGTACTTTAGAAATATGACTCAAGTCATGTGACCTGTGATGACATCACTCAAAGGACCCCTGAGGACAACCAGAGCTGGAGGCAAGTTCAAAAATGTGCTCCTGTATTGAAGTTATCACCTTTTCCAGGAGTCGCACGTGTCACAGATATGAGCTTATTTCAAATTTTATGGCCGTAACAGGCTAAAAAAAGGGCTGAAAAAGCAATTAATATATGAGAATCAGCTGAAAGAACATTTAGCAAGTAATTAAGTTAACTGGTATCAGGTGTTTAACATGATTGGCTATAAAAGGGATGTCTTAGAGAGGCTGAGTCTCTCAGAAGTAAAGATGGCCAGAGGCTCTTCAACCTGTGAAGGCTTGCTTAAAAAAAATTGTGGAATACTTTAAAAACAATGTTCCTCAATGTGAAATTGCAAAGGCTTTGAAGGTCTCATCATCAACAGTTCATATCATCATCAAAAGATTGATCAAGAGATCATGGACTTCAAGTCCTCCGGGCTAAAGAGGAGAAAGACCACCACTCCTGTTATCAGCATTCACTTCAAAAGCCAGCATCTCTGATGGTATTGGAATGCATTAGTGCAGATGATGTGGGACACTTGCATGTTTTAAAAGGCACCGTGAATGCTGAAAGGTATATAAAGGTTTTAGAGCAACATATACTCCCCTTTAGACGACATCTATTGCAGGGAGGGCCATGTGTATTTCAGCAGGACAATGCAAAAATACATACTGCAGCTATTACAACAGCATGGCTTCGTAGTAGAAGAGTCCGTGTGCTGAACTGGCCTGCCTGCAGTCCGGATCTTTTAACCGATTGAGAACATTTGGCGCATAATTCAATCAGAAGTCCGTTAAAGGAGACCCAAAACTCTCCAGCAGCTGAAAGCCTGGATTAAACGAGAATGGGATCAAATTCCAATGGCTAAACTCAAGAAACTTGTCTCCTCAATGCCCAGACGCCTCCACTCGGTGTTAAAAAGAAGAGCGGATGCTACACCGTGGTAAACAGGCCCCTGTCCCAACTTTTTTGAGACCTGTAGCGGCCATCAAATTTGAAATGAGCTCATTTTGTGGATAAAATAAAAAAAATTCTCAGTTTCAACACTTGCTATATTATCTCTGTTCTACTGTGAATAAAATACTGGCTGGTGTGATTTGAAAGTCATTGCATTTTGATTTTATTCACCCTTTTTACACTTTGTCCCAACTTGTTCAGATGCCTCTTTCCAGAAAAGAGAGGGGTGCACGTTTCCCTGCAAAGATCTGGACAGATCTTGCTGCTAGAGAGGAGAGACTAGAAAACAGAAGGGAAAGGTATAACTGTGAAAGTATATGATGGCAGTAATGTCCGTATACATGTCAGTTATGTCGGTACAGGCTGCATTCTCTAAGCCTGAATTATAGTCTTTATCATCGGCACTAGTATAAAGTGTCTTCAATGACTTGCAGTAAATAAAGATATGAATAAATGAATGAATGAGTATATTTTATTCATATATCAGATTAATTTTATGAATATTAACAAATAAACAATTTTATTATGATTATTAATTTTCTGTTGGAAGTTCTATTGGAACACATTTTAATGTCATTAAAAGGTTTACTTTGAAAGCCCTCAGTATCTTTGGCATTTTTCAGAAGTAACCATCTTCAACTTGTTAGCACAACTGCATTAGACTATAATACATAAGTCTATGTCATGCGGTAAAACAAAATATGTTGTGCGGTAAAATGCTGAATTTTGAAATAAATATACAAAATACTGTCTAGTTAAATTGTGAATGAACGCAATCATGAAGAGCTTAAAATCTAAAGATATGGCAGATTTTAACGCAGTTTTGCCTCTCTAATTGAAAAAAGATGTAACAAATGTTGACAAAGGGCACGCTTCTGTCTTTAAAGACAAAATATCTAATATTTGAAATTCTAGTGTTGACATTCTGCAACTGGGCATAGAATCTTTGTAGATCAATAATGACATTTTGATTGTTTGTAACAGAGCCACTAACATTCATTTAAATATTGAAAATAAATTTGTTTCACCACATGACATTTTTAAGGGGTGTATACAGGCAAATGCATTGGAATCTCATATATTGTCATCTTTTACGAGGGGCACTCGCAAAAATCAAAAATACACATGTGGATTTACACAAGAAAAGCTGAACCTGACTTATAACTTCATTTTTTTTTGCTGTTTTGAAACTCAAAAATGTCACTGAAATACACCCAAATAAAACTTGCATCTTTTGCAAGCCATCATTTATTTGTATAATGCGATTACACCAATTAAAACTTCACATCATGGTACGTTCTTAGGGCGTATATGGCATTTTTAGCACAACTTAATGGTTTATTAATATGACGACGCTTTAAAACGGTAGGTGGCCGCATAGGGTACCTTTTTAAGTTGGAGAGCCATTTATGTTCCCTCAGGATCGCCATTAACTTGCGTGAATGTGTGAATTTGCTTTATTGTATTTGTTTTAGTAATCCCTTTGTTATTCATAATGTATAAAATCTACAATTGCCTACCACCTGACCTCCTCGGAATCAGCTAATTATTCTAGTACAATAACTTCAGTATGAATACTTGCCAAATATTATTCTGATCTCGTGTATATTTTTTGAGTTACAGGCTCTGAGGGTATACCAGAGTAGGTCAAAATTTCAAGCTTTCAAACTTGCATCAATTTTTCCCAGCATTTTTGATCCCTCATAATTTAATGTGTATTAAAGATGCCGAAATGAATTTTTCAGAACTAAAAGACATATCTGAGCACTATTAAAAACTGCAATGAAATTGTTTGCCAATTCTAGGTGTCTCACTCTTAAGCCAAAATCTGTATTTTCTTCAGCGAGATTTGTTCTTTAACCAAATTCAAGCTTCAATATCATGAGAACAGTGGAAGTTTCAATGGCAACACTGCACCAATTGAATAACTATGATATATTAAAAACAACTATTGGAACCATGGATTTGTCATGGGCTTTCTCGTAATTCACCAGAAGAAACTTTAAAAAATGTGTGTTAGGAAAACTTCACGGGGTTGTATCACTATGTGGATGATGATCAAATCAAGTTATGGCATATGAAAGGTCTCATTCTCATTCTACATTATGATACCAGGCTCATACTCTAGCCATGATTCCTTCAGTGTCAAATCATTTTCACACTCGTCAATGTAGAGCTGCGGCCAGTGCCACTACAAGATAGTAGTGAACTGTGGGGGTAAATTGAAAAACCATCAACTTAGAGCTGCTTACCAGTGTATCAGTAGACTAATGCTAAAGTCAGTAGTTTTACTGAACGTTTGAAATTGCAACGGCTGATTTCCCTCTTGTGTATTTGAGTGCATAATCTTGTCTTTTGTCTTACGTATCGATCTTTTTTGTTCTAAGCAATATTGTAATGCTGAACATTAAACGCAAAATGTACAGTAAGCATCAGTCTGTTTTCAGAGTTAAATGCACAAAGCAAAATGTATGTGTATGTGTATATGCAGTATATGTTTCAAAGGTCTATTATGGTTAAAATTACTGGCGCATTGAATTTTGGGAATGGCCCGTACATTTTGAAAATGGCCCATTGATTTTCCATGACGCGAGCCATTGGCCCATGTGCCTTGCTGTCCTTCCCAACCCCTGTTCCAATATCAGGAAAAAAACGGGCAATATGCTGTGCTACATTGAACCAAATGTATGCAACAAATGTAGTGGGGGGGTAAACAATGTTACCCTCTGTACACAGTTCTATCAACTAACTGATCCACTAGATATAGAGGGAAAGAAGGACCCAACTGGACATCCAACACAATTTCCAAAAGCTGCTATAAAAATATTATGACTCTCATTACCATGCCCTTTTTATGCGACTCGTTTTACGTGACTCGTGTTACCAACATTTAATGTCCTACACAGCTGCATATGCGGATTAGATATGCATATTGGTGGTACAATTTTGTTGGGTATGGGCAACAGTAGGAAAAATAGAATTTACAATTACAGCCTGCCAGGGATTATTGTTAGGGAAGAAAAAAAAAGTTTTTGTGTCTCGCGTTACGCCACCATCACCACCCAACTTTAATGCAGAATCCTGAAAAATGTGGGACATATGGAGAATTACAGTTATCAAAATACAAAACCAGTGAAGTTGGCCCATTGTGTAAATTGTAAATAAAAACAGAATACAATGATTTGCAAATCCTTTTCAACCTATATTCAATTGAATACACTGCAAAGACAAGTTACTTAATGTTCAAACAGGTAAACTTTGTAATTTTTTGCAAATATTAGCCCATTTGGAATTTGATGCCTGCAACATGTTTCAAAAAAGTTGGCACAAATGGCAAAAAAGACCGAGAGTTGAGGAGTGCTCATCAAACACTTATTTGGAACATCCCACCGGTGAACGGGCTAATTGGGAACAGGTGGGTGCCATGATTGGGTATAAAAGCAGCTTCCCTGAAATGCTCAATCATTCACAAACAAGGATGGGGCGAGGGTCACCACTTAGTGAACAAATGCGTGAGCTGATTGTCGAACAGTTTAAAAACAACATTCCTCAACGAGCTATTGCAAAATTTAAATTTAGGGAAACTTAGGGATTTCATCATCTACGGTCCATAATATCGTCAAAAGGTTCAGAGAATCTGGAGAAATCACTGCACGTAAGCGACAAGGCCGAAAACCAACATTGAATGCCCGTGACCTTCGATCCCTCTGGCGGCACTGCATCAAAAACCGACATCAGTGTGTAAAGGACATCACCACATGGGCTCAGGAACACTTCAGAAAACCACTGTCAGTAACTACAGTTCCTCGCTACATCTGCAAGTGCAAGTTAAAACTCTACAATGCAAAGAGAAAGCCATTTATCAACAGCACCCAGAAACGCCGCCGGCTTCGCTGGGCCCAAGCTCATCTAAGATGGACTGATGCAAAGTGGAAAAGTGTTCTGTGGTCTGACGAGTCCACATTTCAAATTGTTTTTGGAAACTGTGGACGTTGTGTCCTCCGGACCAAAGAGGAAAAGAACCATCCGGACTGTTATAGGCACAAAGTTCAAAAGCCAGCATCTGTGATGGTATGGGGGTGTATTAGTGCCCAACACATGAGCAACTTACACATATGTGAAGGCACCATTAATGCTGAAAGGTACATACAGGTTTTGGAGCAACATATGTTGCCATCCAAGCAATGTCTTTTTCATGGACGCCCCTGCTTATTCCAGCTAGACAATGCCAAGCCACATTCTGCATGTGATACAACAGCATGGCTCCGTAGTAAAAGAGTGCGGGTACTAGACTGGCCTGCCTGTAGTCCAGACCTGTCTCCCATTGAAAATGTGTGGCGCATTATGAAGCGTAAAATACGACAAAGCAGACCCCGGACTGTGGAACAACTTAAGCTGTACATTAAGCAAGAATGGGAAAGAGTTCCACCTGAAAAGCTTCAAAAATTGGTCTCCTCAGTTCCCAATCGTTTAATGAGTGTCGTTAAAAGGAAAGGCGATGTAACACAGTGGTAAAAACGCCCCTGTGCCAACTTTTTTGCAATGTGTTGCTGCCTTTAAATTCTAAGTTAATGATTATTTGCAAAAAAGAAAATAAAGTTTCTCAGTTTGAGCATTAAACATCTTGTCTTTGCAGTGTATTCAATTGAATAGAAGTTAAAAAGGATTTGCAAATCATTGTATTCTGTTTTTATCTATGATTTACATAACATGCCAACTTCACTGGTTTTGGGTTTTGTACACTTGACCAAGGTTTCAAGATGTTAAATCAACACAGTTGTCAAGAATGCACCTGAAAACGTGATGCAGAGGCCAGGTAGTGTTTGACGCCCAAGATTAATGAATTTTCTCATTTTAAATTTGAAGATGTAACAAGTAGGATTCTGACTAAATTTGGCTGGTAAAACTGAATTTAGTATTTTTTCCTTAAAACAAATGGTGTTCCTTCTATAAAAACACGTTTCCATAGACATTTGTGAGGAAATTTTTGAAGGTCTTTTCTCCATTTTCATGGAATTACCCCACCATATGCATCACGGTCTATTCTCCTCTCCTAATTTTAACAGAAAATGCATTTAAAGGAGCACAACTCGTAACGCATTTGGCAAGAACCGATCTCTGTCAAGGCCAAATTTCCATTCTCGCAATGATAAACAAATTTTTTTGCTTTCTTTATCTGCCCTTTAATTCAGGTCCATTCTAAAATGTAATGGGTTCTTCTTTTGCCCATGCTATGCCCTTCCACCAGATTTAATGAAAATTGGGTCTGTAGTTTTTCCATAATGCTACTGAAAAACAGATAAGCAAACAAGCCAAGTTAAAAAGATAACTTCCTCTTTGCTGGTAATAAGAATTTGGGCACTAGCTTGATTAGGCAAGCAGCAAATCAGTCAGCTGGCCTGAACCAGTTTCATAACAGCCTTGCCCTAGTGGGCTGTGCTTAATGTCCTCCTTTCTTGATTTGGCAAAATTTATTGCACTGATTTCCTTGTGTAAACCTCCCCGCCCCCGCCCCCCCCCCCAGCAGCATGGATGGTATAGCCATAATAAATTCATTGCACGTATTTCTTACACTATATCATTCACAACTGCATGTCATCCACACTCACTGACTGCAGAGTAGTTTTGTTTTTTCGCTCTGTGACACTTGATTGAGATTTAGGCTGAGTGCAATTTCACAGAGTCGGAAATTTGTGCTCATTTCTGGCTGCATTTTTAGAAGGGACGCAAAAACAGAAAATGCTGCATTTGCATTCGGGTCTTTCTGGGCAGCACACAGCCCTCGGATTGAGCTCGCAATGAGTTCTTCTGCTCTTAGTCTTACCATGCTGTTTCCAAGGGGATCAGGCTGCATCATGCCTGTAGTGCTTAAATATAGATTCCAGGCCAGCACCAGACACTCAGAAGATTTGACTAACACACCTTAGTCTCTGTGCTGCAGAAAGATGCTGGATTTTTAACTATGCCTGAAGCCACTGTCTTTCCCCCTCCTTTTTTTGTAATCTTAATGACTAATTCAGGAAATAATTAATGGTTCAAAGCTCTCTCCTCTTTGAATGCAGTCAAGGATTGCATTTTCTTTGTATATTTCCGAGGGCTTGGTATTTGCAGGTAACTCAAACAATGTGGTATGTATCCCAATCCAATACAGTTAAGTCCCTGATGGAATACCCTTGGGAAAGTTAATTTCGCCATTAAAAAAAAATTAATAAAAAAAAAATATATATATATACAAAATATGTATATGTGTGTGTACTGTTCAAGCAGAGCTGTATTTATGAAGTTAATGAGGCAGCTGTCAAAGTTAACTAAATGGAGTGAAAAATGAATGCGTGTCACTGGAACTTTGTAAAATATGACTGAAATACAACTGTCAGTCATATATAATGTGCACGGTACATGTAACATCACATATCCATATAATAGAGGGCATGGATGATTTTACACCTGGATAAACATGTTGGTTTGAAAGGAGATTAGTCATTGGTGGGTAGGCTACAGGCAAATCGATGTTATAGAAACCTACCAAAATGTTTCCAAAAGATATCATTGTGACCACCAGTATGAGAAATTGCTAACCCCCAGCCTACTTTTCCCCTGATGTTTTTGATATGTATTTCAGGTTTTCCTTTGTGTCCTGCCTACATCTGCTCAAGCGGTATTTCATTTCTGTTGGCAGGGGCGTAGCTAGGATTTGAAAAAGTGTCTGCACATTTAAAACAGTAATCCAATGGCACTTTTCCTCTACACAGTACCGACTCTACTTTATTCTACTCGCAGTTTTTGCTTTTCCATTAGGAAAAAGTACCTGGTACCACTTTTTCTGCTCTCTTGGCATTCCAAAAACAGCTGACTGGGTACTCGTAGGTGCTAAAATCTGACATGACAACATTGCAGCCCAATGATTGGACAAAGAGAATCTCTGTGAAAGACGCCTCCGTAGTTGACCTCGGGACATCTCATTCGAGTTAGATTGAAGAGTCTGAAGATAAAAGTATAGTGTTGTCATTTATTTTACTTTTTTGAGTAAGTAATTAAAATATTGTTGTTGATTGAATTTATTATGTAACTGCCGCAGCAGTGTAGAAAGAAGAAAGGTGTATTAAACTGCCTATGTATTATTCTGATCAATGGATAACTTGATCAAGCAAATTGATTTAAAAATGGTCATGACTTCTAATTGGTCAAATTTTTTTTTTCGTGCCTCTGATTACTGCTGAACGTTTGCCATTTACATATTACAAACATGGCCTTAAGCCTTAGGGTTAAACTTATTTTATTGATTATTTTGCAGCAAAAGTAATTTGCTATGTACAATACTGATTAATAGTTCCATCCATGTCAGTCTAAGCAATAAGATAATAAAACACAATTTTTCTTATACCGTGTAAAAATTAAAAGGTGACTAACATTACTGTTGGCTGTAGTCCACACAGCTATTGGCCTGTACAAATGCATTATTCACTCGACGTCCTCGAGCACAACTTACAGACGTTTACTAAACCATTAATTATCAGCTTTAGAGATTTGATATCTATATCCAATTCATTGAATTCATTGTTTGCTAGATTAACTGTACGAGACATCCTGATTTTAGCCTTGTTTGAGTAAAAATGGCGGAGACAAGCTAGCTAGCCTCGGATCACAGTATGACTCATTGGTAACCACTACTAACTAGCATGCTAGTATTCTTCTTTTCTATAGTGTTAATTCGAGACCATAGAATTACTGGTTTCTAACTGACATTTTGGTCAAAATTAAGTTAACTATTGCACATAATTGACAATGAATAGTTCTATCTAATGATTAAGTATGGGCATTCATTTATTAAATTGGGTTCAGATCAGAATTACAAAGCTCCTGTTCCCCAAGTGTACACTGAGCGGCCAAACTTTGCAAGCAAGTTCCTCAAAACTTAACTGTTAGTTAGAACCCTGTAATTCTAAGGCCTCAAATTGTTGATGTTGTCATATTGTGTTAATTGGCCAAGCTAACTCCACAATTTCCTTACGGTCTAAGTGGCTTTGCAGATCCTATTATTTGCATAGCACCACAAATGGCAAGGTTGAAGATACGCGATTTGCCAGAAGGAGCTGGCTAGCGAGATGGCTAGTTACCTGGAGGACGGCGACAATTGTAGTCAATACTTCAACAGTACTGCGCTAGATTTTCGTCCTGTTTTTCTTCTGTTTTCATTATGACGTTCATCAGTTACTTTTGTTTTTCCCTCGGTTGGGCGGGGGGCGGGGGGCGGAGATTTATGCCCATGCAGAGCCGCATCGTGCTGTCTACGCGCATGGTTGGCAGTGCAGCCAGAACTTGGACATTTATGAATATATTAATAAGTAAACACATCCACACTGACATAACAATTGATTTATGTATCTTCAACTGGTTTATTCCAATGTATTGTTGTAATCTGTATTTTCAACGTCACCCTAATGGGTTCTAAAACAAAATAAAATCTGCTCTGCAAGTAAGTATTGGTACTTTGGCCAAAGAGTTCTAATGCAAATCTTGTGATCACCCTTGATGCTCGTCAAGTTTGGCACTTGAAAATTGCCTAACGCGCTGCACTGTGTTCTCGGTTGTTTTGGGCTGGGCAGTGGAGTTGTGAATAGTCGAAGCAAGGAGACAAGGATTAAGCACAGCACTCGTCTTTTAGAGGGGCATTTCAAAATTTAGTCGAGTTTGGATGGGTGAAAATCAAATTTGCCATTTAGCTTAAGAGTTCACCTCTGCCTAAACCAATCTACATTTTTAAATGCCCCTCTTAAAGACTGTTAGAACAGTGACTGGATAAACCCTCAGAGGCGATACTGGAATACTTCTCAGAAGGCACTAGGAATTTTGGGGAGTGAAAAGGAACGTGCCTGCAGTCCCTCATGAACACTCAAGTGACTGAGCCATTGGCGGTTGAGATGTTGGGGTATGTGAGACGGAAGGAGTCAGGGTTCCTATGAGTGCTGGAAATCCTTGAAAAAACTTGAGAACTGTCGTATAATATTGTGTTTTCAAAGTTTTAAATGTACTTTGATTTTTAATGAAATGCTTGAAACTGCTGAAATTGTAGTGTTAATTGTATTACTTTCTTAATAAATCGCTACCCGACTGAGTAGTTTAATAAATGCGTAAATTACTGCAGCTGTGAATGAATGGAAATGCTGAAATTACACCTTGAAAATTGCTTTCAAAGTGCTGGAATTTGACTTTGGATAAGGTGTAGGAACTCTGTGGGGCCCTCAAGCTTTAGTCCGCATCTGTTTCTTCTTGGATTCCTGTGCTCAACAGTGAGGCCTCATTCAGTGGTAGTCAGTCCTACTGTGTAAAGTGTTACCATGTGCCTATAAAGTCAATGTGCTATGCAGGCGCCTGCTGCACTCCTACCACTGGGAATGTGTCTTCAAACTGGACTTTGTGCTCTGTTCCAATAAAAAACTGAAAAATGGTCAATGATATCATAACAATGATCAACATTTCTAATCTCCTCATCAGGCTGTTTGTGCCCCACATATCCTGTACTTCAGAAAACTGCTTTTATTTGCCCAGACCACAAGTTGCACTTGCAGCAAAATTATGAAGGGCTAGTGTTTTAGAAATGAGACATTTAATTTGTATTGGCCCTTTTACTCTGTGTGTCTGTGCATGTGTGCATGTATGTGTGTGTGTTTGTGTGCGTGTGCTTAAAAGTAAGTCCAAATTTTTACTGTTTATAGGTTGCCAATCGCCCACCCCCGTGCACATGCCCACATAGATTGACTGGAATTTACAAGCCCAACTCAGTAAAAGTTGGGATGGTATGGAAAATATACAGGGTCATTCCAATTCCAGCTCAAATCAACCAGTGGCTCCCAGGTCACTCCTTCAGATTCTTCTGAAAAAAAATTCACAGGTGCTCCTCTACCATAATTATACAGGAATCCAAAATATTAGCTCTGTATCTCAAATAGTTTTGAAGTTACAGCACCTGGGAATTTTGATTAATTTTTTCCATCCGTGATGTTGAGAGGTTTTCAATTTAGTGAGTCCATGGGACCCACAGGTGGTGATTTCAGTGGGTCTCTGTGAAATTCAGTGGGTCCCCAAAGGAAAAAAATAATTTCTTTCTATTTCTTATATTCTTTTATTTCTTAAATTGTATTGTTAAACTCCTTTGATGGTGGTATGGTATGATATGGTTATAATTAACGGACATATTCATGTATGTTCAAAATGTATCTGAAATTAAAGGAACAAAATTCCAAATCTGAAAAGTTTATCGCAAAACAACTGTCACAGTGGCATGACATACAATATTCAAATAAAATGGCATTTTTATAGCAACATAAACGGCACCAAAATAAATTACTAAAATTCAAATGAAAACAAAATGATGTCTGTAGTACCAAAATAAATTCTCAATAGAAGTGCTGATTTTAACATAAACAAAACATTCTCATCACCATGACAGAGTCAACAAATAAATTGTCACCAAAATAACACCAAAATCTTTTTGTCTGAACGTCAACTAAATCACTGAAACTTTTAGCACAAAAATTACTCTTAACTTATACAGTTGAAAGTCTGTTGAGAAATTAATGATGCAGATATGTTTGTGGTGAGAGGGTTAAAACAGCGATTGTCTGGACTGCTCACAGCGAGATTTCTTTTGCTAGTTACTGTCTTTTTAAACATGAGTTGTTGTTCACTATGGGCTGATTACACAAAAGCATTTTAGCGTGCGTATAACCAACATGGTTTAAATTTTAAACGCATGTTAAAATGCCATTGTACGCGGACAGCTAAACAAACGTTTAAACACCATTTCGCAAGAAGGGATCATCGCATGTTTAACTGCATGCGGATAACCTTGCATTTAGCCCGCAGACCGAGCGGGTGCGGTCAAATTTTGACAACCTGCCATTGCGTAATGGTCATTTCCAACTGTCGTTACCGGTTAACAACCCCGTATGTAAGGGTAGTTGTATTGTGGGCACGCATTTCGCACAGAGATGTCGGCATAGAAAATATGGCGAGAATTTCGCCTCGCTTCAAAGAATGTCAAACTCTCTTTGCGTGTCCTGTGGACGTGAGTAAGATGCTAATGTCAGACACATCCTTCGCCAAAACCGTTTCATCCTCAGGATTCGTGGTGATTTCCACACTCATTTGTGCTTTCATTATCGGTGAAGAGTGAAAATGCAGTTCGGACTTCACTCACGGTAGCCTTTTTAGAACATGTAAACTTAGATGTAAACAAAAAACGTGGCCTTGCAAAATCTAATAAGTGAACAAGAAACTGATGAAAGCAACTTATTTAGGCATTCATTTCATTTATTTTATTTATGCATTCCTTTTCCAGAAAAGGCGCAAGCATAGCTCAAAATCTACCAGGCAACCACATTAAGGCATGTTGGCGTCACTTATTTAGGTGCAAATCAGTCTGTGGTAGTAACTAGTTCTCATTAGTTAAACATAATTTAAACGCTTGTTAGGGTTTCTTTTGTTATTTGACGCAGGCATTTAAAATATGTAGATGCATGCGGACAGTTGCTTCTTGTGAAACGGCGATTAAAATTAAACTCATGCTAAACGCGTGATTAAGAAAGTTAACCGCGCGTAAACCTTAAAAGGCTTTTGTGAAATCGGCCCAATGTATAGTTTTACATGGGAAAATGAGGTGCGTTCCTGGGACGCATGGATGGTGAGTTTACTGCGTCCTTTCAGATTTTAATGCGTCAGGGACGCAGGACGCGTACCTAGCAACATCACTGTGGCAGCCATATTGAAAATGCTATTTTGGCTCATTAGTTACTCATTTCTGTAGCGATTCAGCTGAAATTTGCTGTGTATGTGCCAAAGAACAACACTCAATATATATATTTCTGGTTTCATTGCGCATGGCATTTTGACCTTTATTTGACCTCTATCGTGAGGCCACGCCACTTAATTTCAGAAATATCTCTCAAAATCTTCTCTGAAACTGTGTGACTGATTGAGCTTAACCTCTGTATACACCCTCCTGTAGCTAGGGAGATTTAAGTTTGTTCAAAGTGTTCTGATTCCATTTCAAATATGGCAACAGTGGCCGCCATATTGAAATTTCCTTTGTAGATGCTAAGCAGCAAGGCTGAACACGTTACAGGTTTTGTTGTGCAATGCGTTTTGACCTTCATTTTACCTCTTCATTTCACCATTGGGCCACACCTTTTTATAGGAAATACCAATAAAAACACTTTTTCACTGATCATGCTGATAGTGTTCAATTGTATGAAAAGTATATTATTGCTACAGGAAAATACAGCGCTAAGATCTTTGTCCGTTGGAAGTGCGAGTCTCTCTCTCTCTCCCTTTTTGTCAGTTTGTCTCATATTTTGCTGGACTTCCTTTCGTTTCGGCCGCTGCTTTTGGCGTCTCGAAACACCAGCCATCACACTTAAAGCCAAGGCCTGAGAAACCCATATTCAGAAATTAAGCTTGTTCATTGTTGATCTGTTTTTTTTTTTTTCTTTTTAATTTTATGAAATTCAATTTCTGTTATGTTTTTCTATTGTCTTCGTAGTCATATGACTATTATTACATTCATGTGACATAATTTCTGCATACATATTTGTGCTCACCTTGGTTGTCAAAAAACAAACCAAAAAACACGTTTATTACCTGATTGTGCTTGATAGGGTTGAGATTATACATGCATTATTGCACAGAAAGACCAGTCGGACAAAAAAAAAAAAAAATGGAAGTAATTGGTTTGTTAACATCAGTGTATCATTTATTTGAACACAGAAAAACTTGAAAATGTAAAAAAAAAAAATGTCTCCTTTTGCTCACTTAGATATACACTCTGCACTTGAAATAAAAAATATGTCCACAAGTAACCAAAAAAACAAAACTGTAAAATTACGAATACATTTAAAAAAAAACCTTGTGTAAGCATATTTGAGTACACTTAACAGAAGCTTTTATCAACCGATAACTGCTTGTTTGCTTGTTTGATTCCTAAAGAGAACTAAAATTTGTAAATCCTTGCATAAATGAAAATGAACAGTGTTAGGCACTAAGTGTAGTACACATATTAGCTACATGCAGTGACCAGCACTCGGAATGCATCGACCACCACTTAGTCCAGATAGTGCTTTTCCAAAACCGGCAAAATTTTTTTCAAAGATCAGTGAAAATGACGGCATCCAGTGTCTAATAAAATCGCTAGAAACAAAACATTAATGACCCTAAATATGCTCCCCCCCCCCGTCTTGCTATTTTCAGAGTAGCAAACTTTCGATTCCGACCCGCGCCCCATCTGCGCTCGTCGTCATTGATGTCGGAAAAACCTGCCCAACAGAGATGGAAACAGAGTGCCATCCGAGCCTGCGTGTGCTGGGTATTCATGGGCGAATACCAAATCTGCTTTTCCGCACGGTCCTGAGTTGCAGTCATTTTGAATCGGCCTTGTAAGGGCTGGCATCGGCCGATGCCGATTAAGCCAAAATGCCTAATAATCGGCCTAATTAATCGGCCAGCCGATTGATCGGTCGACCTCTAATAAAAATGTTTCTTTTGAAGAGTCTATTTAACTCATCCAGTGAATCATCAAATAATATGCTATTGTATTGTTTTCAACGTAAAACAGGACAAAGATCATTTATAAATCATTGCATTCAGTTTTTAGATTAATATGCTGTCCCAGATTTTTCTGATTTGTCTGATTTGGGGAATGTATATCGAGATACACCAGACCTTTCAAGGACTGTCTCCAAGATGCATGCTCCCGGATACCTGCGATTTAAAAAAAAAAAAAAAAAAAATTTATTTGTTTTAATTATGTATTTTTTCTTTCCCCTCTCGAGAAGCCTGGCTTTGCCTAAATGTCTCATAGCTGTAATGGGATGGCAGATTTAGCTGCGTTGTCTGCCTCATGCCACATCTATGGAAAAGATGTTGCATACTGTGGCTTTAGCCTCATTTATTTATCATTCTGATCTCTGCTGCATTATTTATTTATTTTTTGGGTGTGAGGGTGGGGGGGCGCTGGTGATTTGTTTACAGCGCACTTGGGGACCTTGCTGCATCTTTCGCAGAGCGTTTCAATCGGACAGAATAAATGCACAAGAGAATGGTCACAATCCCTGCTCTCAAGTTTGACGGTGTTTCTCCCAGCTCAGGTCCAAATAATAAGAGCAAGTAGTGTTCAACGTTCCAACCGCCATTCAGTTGCACTCGGTCACAAGATGACCTCAGCCGCTGAGTCAAATGATAGTTGGACTAGGTTTATCAGAGCTTTATGTTCCAATTCCAATGGGTACAAAGCTCATATTCTCACCGTATGAAAACTTGGATATCTTCCTGGCCATGCCCTGCCCAGTATGCGAGAACAGTTTTCAACGCTGCTTTTATGTGGTCGAAGGACCCCTATACTTGGGAATGTAGGCTTGCATGGTTTCAGAAGTACCAGTATGCTCATGAGTCGCATCCTCTCTGTAGTGTTCGAGATTAGAACAAGAGGCAAATGCAACCTGCTGTCCTGTTTTGCTTTGATTGGTCCTAATAGAGCTGGAGCAACATATGAACGAGTGTAAAGAGTTTCTTTTTTTTAGTGTCTGCTGAGTTATAGTTCCTTGGGGGAGGGATGCAGGTAAAACGTTATTGCTTTTGCCACCTCCACAATGACGTGTAAATTCTGTGTTGGTATGTTTAAATGCATTGATTCTGTTTTCACATCCAGAGAGAGCAGATCTCATCAAATGTGGGTGGAGCTGTAGAAATATATACCAAGTTACTGGCTGCGTGTCAATCCGAAAAAATGCTTGCTTCGTCGTGTTCACTCGCCCTCCAATCTAGGGGGCAATTATCAAAAAATCCCAGATGTAAGATGGCTGCCACTTGTAGAGTCGTTCCAATCCAGTTTTGCGGAGGGAAGGGTGTGTTTTCATTTGCTCAAGCCCTCGATTATTCTCCCTTAAACAAAGCTAACAACGAACATTCCTCCAAGCTTTGATTTTGCCCAGAATGCTTTGCTTATTGTCCCTCGGTCAAAATTTCACTTCCAACATTTTTTTTGCTGGCAAATGGGGGAATTGTGGCAGGGAAAGTACCCTACAAATGTAAGAATTGTGTACGAGTAGTGTTTCATTTATTACAGTCATACGCAAATAGCGAAGTATGGGGGTGAGGGGCATCGGTTTCACATTATTTTTTAAGCCTTTGACTTTGTGTTCATTTTTGCTGTAGCTAGCCTATAGCATCCGCGAGGACTGTTGCAGAGCTCAAAGCCGCTTTCACAACGGACGCGAAACGAATCTTTCGCACAACAGATTACATTCAAAGTCAATGCAAAGACGCGAATGCACACAAAACGCGTGTATTCGTGTCTTTGCATTGACTTTGAATGCAATTTGTCATGAGAAAAAATTTGTTTTGCGTCTGGAGTGAAAGAAACTTTATTTTCCCATGAAACAGTCACAAGTGCCGCAGCAATCAAACGAGCACGCCATCTTCTACTTGCCATAAACATGCGATACGCTTCCGCGTGATCTGTAAAAGGTAAAACTAAGCCAACCAACTCAGTCGGCTCAATGGTATCACAAACTTCCTGTTGGCTTGTTGAGAAACGTCGAAGTGCGGAAGAAACGCAGCGAGGGTTGTTCCAATCCGATTTCCCACAACCCTCCCCCGAAGTCCCCTCTATTGCCCTCCCTTGCTCGGGATGGGCTTACTCGCCTGCTACGTCACTCGGAGGGCTCACTCGAGTGGAGGGAAGAAGTGAAGGGAGTATCTTATTTCGGATTGGAACGCAGCCACTGTTTCTCTTCCTGTTGGAATGAAAGAGCTGATCACTTCCTCTGTCTGCAGGAAGTAATAAGTTCTCTTACGAGTTGTAAAGGGAGAAAGAGATGAGGATTGGAATGTTTGCCTCCTTCCTACAGACTGTATAAAGGCTCTTCTTTCTTTATCTGCTGGAAGTCAAAGGCTACAGTATCCTGACTTTTCTTTTGTACCAACTGGAACTTTAGAATTTACTAATTTTTAAGACTATGGCTGTATTGGAGTAGTCAAAAAAAAAAGTCCTGTCATCTAATGCCTAATCACTTTTCCTTAACCTTGATGGAAAATGTCATGAGGTTAAGGGTAGATGTTAAGGAGAATTCATTAAGACTTGGCAAAAAACACCACAGAGCTGAGAGAATCTGACTAGGCTTTCACTTTGCGATGTAATAATCTGTCCATTGCCCGTCATGTCAGTTTGTTTTTGAGAATGGCCAGATGGATGATGGGTGCCTTTAAAGTAATTCTTTCCTTAGATTTTTGAGAATTCGAACAGCACTCATGGCTGCCACGTATATACTTCCGGGTTCACAACTACTACAGAGTTCACAACTTTCGTAATTTAAAAAAAAAGGAAAAATATTGAAGTACAGCCTTCAGGAAGTAAAGAGCACCTCTCTTCTGCCTACAGGAAGTATAGGGTACTAGTCTTCCTGTAGCCACTGGAAGTAAAGAGCTTCTGTCTCGTTTTGACCACATAAAGGACTAAAGTACTCCCCTCCCCTCACCTTCTCCCCCCAGGTGCTGGTGACATCGTGGCAATCATGATCCCAGAGCCAAAAGGCCGGGAGATCATGGCACTGCTGGAGCGCAACATAACTGTGACAATGTATATCACCATCGGCACACGCAACCTGCAGAAGTACGTGAGCCGCACCTCGGTGGTGTTTGTCTCAATTTCCTTCATCGTGCTCATGATCATCTCGCTGGCCTGGCTGGTGTTCTACTACATCCAGCGCTTTCGCTACGCCAACGCCCGTGACAGGAACCAGGTATGGCTCAATTGTTCCGAGACCAGTCTCATAGTCCTTAGCAAATGTTCAGCACACCCTGAGCGGACAGACGGAAAGGGATTTTGCCCTGAATTGTGTTAGCATTCGCATTTTTGGTGATTCAATTTTGGCATCATTCTTACCTGTAAAACTGGTTCTTTTCAACAGGAAATAATACTTGGGGGGGTATATCTACAAAGGACTAGTTCATTCGTACATAGGTATTCTGAAAACACAGCATTTTCTATACATTTTGTCCTATTGTCCACTTGTGATTTTGGTCACTTAAAACTGATCTTTTGGCAAACTACTTCCAGGTTGAAGATCTCCTGAAACTTTTTTTCAGTGTTTTCATGCAGACTGGGAAAATGTCAGAATGGATTTGCAATGGCAGTATGTGAGCGCCTCATCTCCTTTGTTGCCGCAGAGTTTTGTGCAGTGGCAGATGTGGACAAAATATAGCTGATTTTAACCACCCTAACAGGACTTTTTGCGCATTTACACGTAAATGTGTCCGACTACAATGCAGATTGATTTTTTTTTTTTATCCAATTGCCGACAAATTAGTTGGAGGGGGATATAGTAACGCCTCTGTCCTCCCGTCTGTCCTTCCGTCCGTCCATCCGTAACAAATCCGGTTTCCGGTCAATAACTTTAGTAATGTTTGATGGATTTCAGTGAAATTTGATGTGAAGGTATCAAAATACAGGCCAAGATCAATGTCAGAGTATGTAGGTCAAAGGTCATAGCTCATTAAATATGCAAAAATGGTTCCCGTTCAGTAACTTGAGTAATGTTTCATGGATTTTAATGAAATTTAATGTGACGGTACTTTATATCAAAATACAAGTTCGAGTTCAGAGTATGTAGGTCAAAGGTCATAGCTCATTAAATATGCAAAAATGGTTCCCGTTCAGTAACTTGAGTAATGTTTCATGGATTTTAATGAAATTTAATGTGACGGTACTTTATATCAAAATACAAGTTCGAGTTCAGAGTATGTAGGTCAAAGGTCATAGCTCATTAAATATGCAAAAATATTTTTCCAGAAGACTTTACAGTATAACGTGTTGGCTGTCCCATTGGACCTTATTATTTTGTTGTCATGAGTGCTGCTTTTAATCACATCCAAGATTTCTTTCATGCCATTACACTGTATCAAATACACTGCCCGGCCAAACAAAAAGTCGTACACTGAAATATTTAGTTGGAACCCCTCTAGCTTTGATTACAGTGCATATTCTTCTTGTCATTGTTTTAACATCTATATGCAGTGCCAGAACATTTATTTTAGATCAGAAATGCCATAATTTTTGGACGAGATCTTGTCTTCTCGACATAATGGTTGAACCACTGTGGTCTTTCTTGAGCACATCCCAATAACTTTTAATGTGTTTAAGGTCAGGATTTTGTGGTGGCAAATTTGTTTGTGAAAATGATTCCTCATACTTGTTTTTATCATTCATGGTTTTCTTTGCTAAATACAGGCCAATAATTTGCCCGTTCTGAAATATTGTAACATCTTTTCCACCATCAGGGGATGTGTCTTCCAACATGATTTTTTAAGAAATGAGTTGCGACGCGCTTCATCAGTCAGGGTAAAATGATTATTGCCAGCTGAAACATATTAATAACCACAATAATGATCCAATTATAGAATTTGTTCGTTAATTTCCAAATGGTGACTTTTTTTTTGGCCGGGCAGTGTATTATACAGTACTAACCTTTGAAAGTTCAAGGATACATTCATATTATGCTTTCACTTTTCGCTCTTCTTTCATTTTGTCACCTTCTCATATATGCTTTAATCCTCTTCTGTAAATCCCTGATTTTATTCACATTCTTTATGAAATCTTCATCTTAACATAAAGCAGGCCTCGAACTACAGGTGATAAGGGGCGCGGCAAAAGTTGCCGTGGTCCATGCTGAAAATATAGGGGCACCACGGCAAATGTGCCTCCATATCAGGTGCACCACAGCAAAGTCTGCCGCTACCTTGGGGGCACAGCAGCAAATCCATCGTGGAGCTTTTGGTCATCACTTAAGCTAATAAAAAGTAAAGGTCCGTAGTCTCAGATGTTCCTCACATAAAGTGACCAATCAGCGTGCGCTATGCAAATCAAAACCATTCTTGAAAGAAAATGTTTCCCGTATTTTTCCTCGCTTACTGTATTGGAAGTTGGCTCAGTATTGCACTGGGACATCGTTTGGGCATTGCTATAATCCAAATACACGCAAAGGACATTCCAATCAAATGCTGAGTCATTGAAAAAAAATTATATTTAACCATTTTGTCCATCTTCTGCCACCCGTGAAATTCTGAATTTCTCCTGACATTCCAACACTCACACTGACAACAGCGCTAGATACTGGCTATAAAGACCACTTCCCAAAGCTTTATCAACACACAACACGCAACCTAAGAGAATTTCCGTATCACCATAACTTCATCAATTTGTGCCACACTTTGCGGCTGCTGACTGTAATTCGGCATTTTTTTTTTTTTTGTCCCCCGCCGCGCGGAACGTGCGAAGCGGCGGGACAAAGTATTCACGACCGACCCTCCATCCGTACGTCCCGAATCCTTGTCAGTGAGATATCTCAAGAACAAATTGACAGATTTTCTTCAAATTTGATGTCAACATGTATTAGGGTGATACCCCGGGGCCAGTTGATTTTGGTGACCTTCGCGTCACTCTCAAGGTCACATGGAGAGATTGCTCATTTTGACACAATTTCGCATTTTGTGGCGGGGGACAAAGACACGTTAGTGGCAAATACTTTTTCTTTTTTTGTTCCTTTCACCTGTCGGCCTTGTGATCTGAGTTAAAAATTGGGGAGATACATACATTATTCAAGAATAATTCTGCGCCCACGATCGCAAGAAAAAGGTGAAAAATACAGTTGTAAAAACCAGTGGTGGTTCGTCGGCTGTAACAAAGGGAAACCAAAACCTCGCCCTTCAAAGCTTAATGACTTAAACCTTTTGCAGTTTACTTTTCTTGATCAGCAGTTGCTCATAAAAATTGGTATGACAGTCAAATGTATTTTCGATAGCATTGTTATACGTTGCATCACAAAATTGAGGGATTTTCTTTCACACATAAGTTACGACATAAATTACCATAGGCCAACGTCTTTATAAATTCTGCGATCAAGTAGCTCATATGAAACGGCATAGATTCGCAAATTGATTAGTGAGGCTCATTAAGCAGTAAGCTGTGCAACATCTCATTCTTTACTTCTACGTTGAGACTACAGAAAATGTGGAATGTCGTGGCTTCTTGCGAAAGAAGCCTCGCAAAAAGATGTATTGATAATTTGTGTCGTCATTTGCTATCAAAAATAAATTTGACTGTCCTTCTACCAATTCGTATGAGCAACTGCTGATCAAGAAAAGTAAACTGTGAAAGGTTTAAGTCATTAAGCTTTGAAGGGTTAGGTTTTGGCTTCCCTTTGTTTTGGCTGACGAGCCGCCACTGGTAAAAACGGGAAATGCTGTGTAATTTATTTATTTTGGGTAGGTGTTTTGGCCGAGGGGCACTTAAAATGCGGGTAAAGGGCACGGCATTCTACTGCCATGAACTGGAGCTTTTATAGGAGAGCAGCACTGCAAACAGGTAGGGCATCGACGGCAATTTGTGAAATTCGAACCCTGTAAAGTTTATTTTCAGATCTTCTCATGGGCCATTCCATAAAGTAGTTAACTTTCTGTACATCCAATCCCCAGGTATTAATAACTTCCTTTCCTAGTAATATAGTATAGTCTTATGAAAGTAACTTCCTCTGATGCATATACACATGTACATGTACAATATTTGTACCCGGCCAGGGGATGCTACGCTTTACGCTTATGATTGGCATACTTGATTTTGCCTCTAAATATTTTATCATTGCCTGTTGGTTTGGCATGCTGTTGGCAAAGCTTTAATGGTATTTTGATCTTTTTGGATGGGTGAAGGGAAAAACGAAGAAAGGAAACCCCTATTTTCAAAGGCCCTTGTACACGTGTGGACTAGGCGTAATTAGGATGCATTCATGAGCCCCTGGAACTTCTAGTTTACTGTGTTCTGCTGCTAGACGTGGGCTGTTGGGTATTTACAGCACTGGGTTCGTGTGAATCCCTATAGCAACACACCACAGAAGTTTGGCAAAATGGAGTGGCCGAGGAAGCATGGGAGAGCCATGAGGAGAGAGGAGTTGAGGCAACAGGCGTTAAACAAAATCAGACATCCATGCTTCGGTGCTTTCAATTAAAAAGAGCAACAACTAAAAATGTGTGGTGTAGTTGCATCACCTGTCCATCATTTTGTTATAGCCTGCTGCCGGAGTTTGATTTCTGTCAGATGAGCACAATTATGTTCATAACTTATTGTGTATTTACTTTAAAGATGACTTAATATGCTATTTTTCCAAGTTTATATTTTGGTCTTTGACCCCCCTAGAGTACTCCTGATCGCACAAAGTAAAAAAAGGGTATTTATTTCGCTCATACTGCCATCCTCAAAAAACCCCATTTGTAGTCCATTGTAGTCTCTGCCTGAAACACCTCATTGGGGTGGCTCCTCCCCCATGGCCCCCACTCCCCGTGTGCCCACTTTATTCTGACTAGCTAACGCCGTGGAGGGCGGATCTAGGCGGGACGAGGTAGCAGAACGCAGTTTTCCTGGTCCGGCTCCAAAGTGAAATTGACGCGCCTCCCGAAGGAATCGACGGGCACATTCTGCAATCTACATGTGTATATCTAATGAAATTAACTTGTTCTAATAAACACAACTGCGAAAGTGGAGGACGCAATGCGAAAGTCTGGCAGCTCAAGCACGAATGCAATGAGATCAATTCTTTGGTCACAGGCAGGAGGACAGGGTAGAGAAGAGATGAGGAGTCACGCAATACAGAAATGACAAGCCCTGAGCTTCTGCTCAAAATGCGAAACCCGGGGCTCCCTTGATGCCGTCAATTCCCCACTGCAGCCCTGGAAGTTTGATGAGAATCGGATTGCGATTATCATGTAGAGATCGGGAGAAAACTAGGTGTCATGAAGAAAATGGCTTGTCCGCTTTCCAGGTGTCTAAAATGTGGGCTGTTTATGAACTCGATCTGTGGTCAGCAAATTTTTTTTCCGAGCCTATACCTGTTCCCATTAATGGTAAGTAAGTGAGGCAGTGTGGGAGTGAAGTATTTTGCCCAAGAACACACCGCGAAGGCTGTGGCAAGGACTTGACTTGGGATCAAAAGGTCCTGAGATCAAACCTACTTAACCACTGTGTAGAAGTTTGTGTAAAATCGGCATTTAATAAACCCTAACCTGCAAACATGAGCCAAACATTGCTTTTAGCATCTAGACACAAATGATCAAATCCACAATATTTGATCAGATCAAATATCTCATTGTAGCCTAGTACAGACAACAAATTTACTAACTGTCTGGCCAAGATTCCCATTGATTCAATGTCACTGCTGTAATTGTTGGTTCTTTGCATCTCACACCAGCCTACTCAAAATAGGTGTGCAAAGAAGTACTCAAATGAACAAGTACTCGCCAAAAAAATGCAGTTATGATTGTTGCTTTATTTGTTTCAACCTCTTCAACCCCAACTACTGGAAATGCTGGCATTGCAGGATTTTGAAATATGTAGTCAAACAGAAGCCACTCGCCTTTTACACATGATGCATCTTAGCCTGCTCCAGTTTGAGACGGCCTGATTAACAATCAAACTATTTATTTCTTGAGAAAAAAAGGAGCGTTCTCCGCGCTTCTGCCAATTAAGTCAATCCAGATAATCCGGTGCAACCAGGACAGGACCAAAATAATATGAAGTAAAAAGAATGCCGGTGCAGCACTGATATCTGCTCAATTCTCACTTTTTATTGAATAAGGTACATAACAATAGTGACTAACGTTTCGATGTAGACCCTACATCTTCATCAGAGTCAGAGTCAAGGACTCTGATGAAGATGTAGGGTCTACATCGAAACGTTAGTCACTATTGTTATGTATTTATTTCTTGAATTACTAAGACCAATACATTAGCATATGATGATTACGAAATTAATTTGGAAATGACCAAGTAATCACTGATGGTTTGAATTAAAAATGTCAATATGTGATATTCTAAGGATGGCAATTATGCACGGAATTAATTAACGAAAACCATCCAAATTTAATCTCCTTTTCTTTGCATTTTTACGTTGAAAATGAAAACATCTTAAGTGTCAAAGACTGTGAGACATTGGCGCAGCATGGTGTCATTTATAAGCCTAGCTGTTATGTGCCATTTTATGACCTACTGGAAGTTATCAAGCCAAGAAACAAAAAAAATCCTTGGGCAAAATCCTCTATTTTATTAAAATGACTCAGCACATTAAATTTGTTACTTCTTTCTTAAATAAAAACTTTGTCTAATGGCTAGTTTGTCCGTTTTTTCAGCATAAATACATGCAGGCAACAGGCTATTCTAATGGTAGATAAATAATAATGATAGAATAGCCTAATAATTGCACCCATACGGATCATTATCAGAATTCTTAAAATGCCTTCACACCAGCGATTTCCTTGACAGTGGTTGTGGAACTCCGAGCGAATGCAGATACATAATATGATATTTTTGTTAGAACTTAATAAATTTCATGTAATAGTGCTGGAGGCAGAATGGTAAACTAGTTCAAATTTGTGTTACTGTGATCATGTACACCAGTGCTTCTCAAACCTCTCCTGGAGGACCACCTGTCCTGCATGTTTTAGATCTTTCCCTGTTTTAGCACAGGTGATTAAAATGATCAGCTCGTTATTGACCCTCTAAAGCTGATTGAGAACATCCTGATTATTTGAATCACCTGTGCTGGGGCAGGGAAAGATCTAAAACAGGCAGGGCAGGTGGTCCTCCAGGAGAGGTTTGAGAAACACTGATGTACACCAATCGGCCATGACATTCTGACCTCTGAGTGGTGAAGTTAACAATATTGATTATTTAGTCACACTGGCACCTGTCAGAGGTTGGGATATATTAAGCCGTTTTCACATAGCACGCGCATGGCGCAGATCTCGGCCACCACAGCCATTCATTGTCTATGTGATCGCTGGGCGCGAGGGCGCACCATTCTGCGCCGAGGAGGGCGCAGCGAGAGGCGGGCGCCACCGCTGGACAGGGCGCTGCCGCTGGATGGGGCGCTGCACCCAAGTTCAAAATATTGAACTTGGGCGTAGCGCCCACCTCGGTGCGTCCAATAGGAGAGAATATTGGAATCGGAAAAAAATTGGCGGATTTTGTTAGAAAGGCATGGCAAAAATGGAGGGGAGAGCGTCATTGTGGCAGTCTCTCTGCATGCAGAGCTGTGGGACACGAGACTCAGCGTCTACCGGGATCTCGTTAAAAAAAGCCCAGGCATGGAGAGAGAGATCCCACAATTTGGGAATTCCAAGTGTTAAAAACCGGCAGAGATATCGTTAGCCTCATAGCATAATTGGCTCCTAGGGCCGTCCGCACCGAGAAAGATAAATCACACGCCTCACCTCACTTATGTAAATGCTGATTTAGCTACTTTGATTAGTTCACATTGGCTGTACTTTCTCTTCAGCGAACCCATATTTGCTTCGTTGGAAAATTGACGTTGGCCTAGATTCATGGCTACTATTCAGCGAATACATCTGACGAGTTAACGTAATACAAGGTATCCTTTTGGACTTAGATTAACGTCATGTAATGAGTTTCTCTGCGATGTTATCTGCCATGTTGAAGTGAAGCCATATAAATTCCGACGAATTTGATGGGCGGTCAATTTTTCCATCGTTAGTAAAATTGCTCTGAAAGTGATCACAGCGATATCGTTTGCCATTATCGTTGCCGTTATTGTTGTGGTGTGGACTTCGCCATCCACATGAGCTGGAAAGATTTTTAAAACTATATCTTTATTGTTATCGTTGTAGTTATCTTTCTTGATCAGTCGCATAGCAAAACAGGGCCACATGCGTGCACAGCGCGCATGCGTGCGCCCTACTCGGTACTCTGCGCCGTCCAAACCGCGTGCTATGTGAAATCGTCTGCGCCATACCCAGCGCAGAGCGCCGTCCAAACCGCGTGCTATGTGAAAACGGCTTTAGGCAGCCAGTGAATATTTTGGCTTCGAAAGTGATGTGTCGGAGGCAAGAAAAAGTGGGCAAGCACACGTAATTTGACGAGCCAAATTGTGAAGGCTAGATGACTAGGTCAGATCATGTCAAAAACTGCAGCTCTTGTGGGGTGCTCTCAGTCTGCAGTGGTCAGTGTCTATCAAAAGTGGTCCAAGGAAGGAAAACCAGCAAATTAGCAACCGGGTCTTGGGCGGCTACGGCTTATTGATGTGAGTGGGGAACGAAGGCTGGCCTATGTGGTCCGATCCAAAAGAACAGTTGGGACAGTCCAAGTGAAGGCATCCAGAAAATCTGAAAATTCCTGGGTCACCCCCTCAGAAATTTCTCAAAAAATTCATGTAGGTACCTCTGGTGGACTTATGAAATAATACCAAGTATTAGACCAATATCCCTAATGGTTCTTAGTGATGGCCGTAAAATGAAAAACAAGCAATTTTTTTCTTCTCATTCCTGCCAAGATACACACTAGATTAAAGTGGATTACCCATGGGAGGTATCAGGAATGGTCACAAAAAAAATGTCAAGCTTGAATTCCCTAAACTCTCTGATTTGTAGCATTTAAAAAGTATAGCAATTTTGCGATTTTTGGCTTTTTGGCCAGCTTTGGAGCCCTATTGTGGAGCAACCAGGGTAGATAGACCTAATCTGACCAGAAATTCTGATTCTAGGGGAAAAATTTGGCTGGGGAAACCAAAAATTTGATCTGTAGGTTAAATAATAGAGAGCAGTGGAAGCCCAAATTTGGACGAAACACAATTTCGTCAAAAAAAAAATAAAAAATTATGACAGGCCATCACTTCTAAACTATTAGGGATATTGGTCTAATACAAGTCCACCAGAGGTACACACATTAATTTTTTGAGAAATTTCTGAGGGGGTCGTCTGGAAGGTCTGGATGCTTAGATATGGACTGACCCAACTGTAGCTCAAATGTCAGAAAAAGGTAATGCTGGGACTGATGGAAAGGTGTCAGAACGCAGTTTTTTGCATCTTGGGCTGCATAGCCGCAGACCGGTCAGCGTGACCAAGCCCCTTTAATGGCCATGTGAGCTGCAGATCTGGACTTCGGAGCAATGGAAGAAGGTGGCTTGGTCTTATGAATCACATTTTCTTTTACATCATGTGGATGGCCAGGTGCGTGCAAGTTGCTTACTTGAGGAAGACGTGACAACAGGATACACTATGGAAAGACCGCAAGCCAGCGGAGGTAGTGTGATGCTTTGGCCATTGCTCTTCTGGGAAACCATGGATCCTGTATTCATGTGGACGTTACTTTGACACGCACTGCCTTACCTAAACATAATTGCTGACCAAGCACACCCCTTCATGGAAAGTGCATTCTCTGATGGCAGTGGCCTCTTTCAGCTGGATAATGTGTCCTTCCACACCGCAAGATTGGTTTGAGCAACTCAACTATGAGTTCATGGTGTTGATCTGGCCTCCAAATTCCCCAGATCTGAATCCACTTGAGCATCAGTGGGATGTGCTGGGCAAACGAGTCCAATCCATGAAGGCCCCACCTTGTAACTTGCAGGACTAAAAGGATCTGCAGCTAATGCCTTGGTGCCAGATACCACAGCACTGCTTCAGAATAATAATATTAGTGCAGCCTAATCTTTGTCTGCAACCGTGCAAAGATTCCAGATTGAAATGGAAATGTCAGGTTTCAAAAGAATGGATACATGCAAAAAAAAAAAAAAAAAAACCAGTTGCAGGATTCCAATGTTGATTTAGAATTTGATTATCAATGTAACTAATGTAGCAGGGCACTATTTGGTACGGCTCCAAATTCAGAATGGACTTCGACATAACACTGTAAACAACGACGTAACGCTGCCTGCATTGATTCCAGCGCGCAAACATAGACTGGACCTCATGGGGGGGAAAAACTACTAAGCAGTTATTTTAATGCTCTCTGAAGCAATGGGACGAGTATTAGCTTAGCGATGAGGTTGAATTTCTGCACCCCTAATTCTGTAACCTTACTATCAATTGCCGCAGAGAATTGACCATCTGAACATAAGTATTCGATTGCTCTTCCACGGAACTTTCCAGAAATATCATGGATAAATCGTGGAACTGATTTTTATAGGTCAGTCCTGATGCGGGGAGACAGGACAAGCTCCTGCAGAGAATACGTAGTTGTAGTTTTGACCGCTTGTTGCGGTTCCCCAATGTGAAATGGTCGTATTGAAAGATGGTTACTCCTGCTGTGACGTGGAGTTAGATTGGTAATAAATCTTGTTTATAAAGCTATACTTTGGATATTGCTATAAATGCATTCTTATTTAACTTGTTTTAAGTTACTATTTGCTTGACAAGTGAAAATTTTCTTATTCCATTGGCAAGCGGTCAAAATTACCACAAATCAAGGACAAAATAAATAATTTCATCTTACCTAGTATTTTCATCTTTCATTTTGTGCAGTGAGTATGTATGAAATTACCATCGTAATCTGTTCTTTGATTTTTTTTTAAGATAAAAATACTTGTGTCTTTTTGAATGAGATTGAATAGCTTGTAGTGGAAGTTGTTTCTAAGAATACAATGTTATGTTGAAGAGGATGGAGTGCAGTGTCGTGACTGTACTGGGCTGGCCGTCAGTGTTTGCCAACTGCCCCGGGATATTAATGGTGCTGCAGTTAACAGTTGGAGGAACATGGTACCAGCTGCTTATGACTAAACCCATTTTGAATTTGAACCTGGTCTCGTTGTTTCATCAAACCTCACACTCCAGTTTTAAAAAAAATGCCAATACCTTGAAGACTTATCAATGTTTAAAAGAAAATTTTGAAAGTGGACAAATTTGCTCTAAGTATGTGTGTGAACCAAACATTTGAGCTTTCCTTCTCATTAATACAATTTTCTGATTGGTTAACTTGACTGAGGACAATCTTCAGTTGCTGCTCTGAAACTTGATTGGTAGCCTCGTTGATAACCTCCTCTGTAATTTACATAAAGCTTTCAGGCGTTGGGTTTATGCCTGCTTGCTCCCAACACCGTTTCTGTATTTATAGCACCACCTCCTCCACAGCAGTAGGTTCATATAGCCTTGCACGTAACCCCCAACACCATGGGCACTGGATGGATTTGCAAAACCAGTTTGCTAATTCAAATGTTCACATGTTTGAATCTGTTATGTTGTTGCTTATGTTCTGGTACAGAACAGGCTAAATCCAGCCAAAAAACCACAATGTGTTACCACTGGCTTTAGAACTTTCCAGATCTATCATTTAGCGCATGTATACATTATAGGATATCCGTGAACATTGCTCAAAGGGCAAGAACAGTTGTATAGCTACAAGTGTGGCTTGGTGCTGACATTGGCAGCAGTGCGTGGTTTGCACGTTGTCTTGCTTCACTTAGTATGAGATTGGTGCATAGTTCCATTTTATTTAGATTATGGAACAGTTCATTTATTTAGACTCTGTGTATCCCTACAGAGGCGTCTTGGAGATGCTGCAAAGAAAGCAATCAGCAAACTGCAAGTGCGAACCATCAGGAAAGGAGACAAGGTATAACAGCAACTGCATGTGTGTGAGAGTGGTTTGAGGATGCATGCATCTTTGTCTGTGTCTCCTCCCGTCTGCGCATGCACATGTTAAAGCTGTTACAGCTTTAAATACATTGCATTTAAGTTACTGATGTGGTATTGTCCATCTGTTTTTCTGTATTTTATGCCATTGACTAGGCCTTGCTGTAGCGTAAATACGTTTTCATCATACCAAACATGCTGAACCCAAAGGTAGGATTTTATGGATTATTTAGCTCCATTGCGCAATCCCCTATTGTGCCTCTTCCTCCCTCTCGTAGGAAACAGAGTCAGATTTTGATAACTGCGCAGTGTGCATCGAAGGCTACAAACCGAACGACGTCGTGAGAATTCTGCCTTGTAGGTAAGAAGGCTGTTCTGTCTGCCACAGCAGCTATCCACAATGTTCCGGTGCATTCTGCTGTTTACTGACTCAAGAGCATGACTATGCAATTCTTTTCAGTGCAGCTCACTTTTCTGAGTCTGAAACATACAAGAGCTTATTGCATGTTACAAGAATCACTATTGGAATAAGTGTTCATTCTGAAAATCAATCATTTTTATGTGGCGAAAAATCTAATAATGTGCTTTTAATGTAATACAGGTGAAAGACTAATTACAAATCACTGCTTACTGTTTCAATATTAATTAAACATACCGTCCCTTATTGTTCTGATTTGGGGCTATGTTTGTTTTTCCTTTTCTCTTTCTGTAATGACTATGTACAACTCCTATGTATATCAGTGGACCTTTTCCCCAGCCTCTCCTTTTGTTGTCATTCGCGGTCATTATGGGCAAAGCGAGGGGGAAAAGTGTTTTAAGTACTCTTGGCCTATTCCACAATCTACACTGAACCCCATTTGGACAGGGACTCAAATTTTGTCTTTTGCCGCTGTATTCCAGGACTTAAATACTGTACTCTGTCACAATGAATACACAATCAAAGCGGAGACTGTCATCTTTTAATTAGAGGGTATTTGTGAATATTATTGAGAGGTGATTTATATAGAAGATTGTCTCCCTGTCAAAATACTTCGGGACCGCGTTGCATATTCACAATGAGAGATTTTCTGGAGGCCGGCTCTATCTTATGTGCAATACTCCCTTTTGCTTAAATGATGCTCGTTTCCCCAGCCTTATTTTTCCTGGAAGAAGTACATGTATAGTTTTACGCATTGGCTGCTTCCAGCATTTTCTGTGCAGTCATCTGGTTGTCATGTGTTTTCGGAGTCTTTGAACAAAGTAAACATCATGCTGTGCTTAAGCGTGCCTTCACACAGCAGTTAATGCTGTCTTTCTGCTTGCGCCTGACGAGGGTGATGATGAATATGATCTGCATGCATGTGGTTGTGTTGGTGGGAGGGGGGGGTAATGCAACAGTCTAGGGAATTTCCCGCGGTGTGTCGCGTGTAGTTTCATGTTCACGCCCATCTCTGCCGCGTGTTCTGTTCCCTCCAGACACCTCTTCCATAAGACCTGCGTGGATCCTTGGCTCCTGGATCACCGAACGTGCCCCATGTGTAAGATGAATATTTTGAAAGCGCTGGGATTCCCGGTAAGTCGTCGCAGTGGGTTAAAGCCGCTTTATCCTGTTGTCAAGTGTAGGTTGTCGAGTGTCACAACACAGTGGATAAGACCAATTAGTCAGTTAGTGCTTGCAGTATTAAGTGCTCTGTTAATTCCCGTTTAGCAGAGTGCATGTCCTCTTGGGGCCATATCGACTGCGTGCTGCTCCAAAGTGTTAAGTACATTTTTTGCTGGTGCTAGTTCGTTGGATGCAAATCATATTTTTCACTTTATTTCAAAGTGATATATTGCTTTTTCTCAGAACTTAAAAAATGCGCGTAACCTTGTGCTCCAAGCAGTCGATATGTGAGATGGAGATCATCAGATGCTGTCCTCACATACAGCCTTGGTTTTTACCCTCGGCCCGACTTCAGGCCTAAGGGTATTGTCATCAGTTCGTCGTCTGTCTGTCTGTCCGTCTGTCCGTGCGTGCACCGTCAGGCCGAGGGTGTTCAAACGCGGGCCTTTCTGGTGAACAGTTATTGCTTGAGTGTCTTCACACCTGACTCCTGGGTGAAGGGAGGGAGAACCAACCATTCTTGACCACCACCCTGCTGTTTGTGTTAAAGCTCCCCTATTATGCCACCAAATGTGCTGCTATTTAGCCATTATGAGCCAGTTAAAATCGCCCCTTCCCAGCATCACAAGTGGGAGTGACCACCCCAAATAATGAATTCTGATTGACAGCTTGGCTGAAGTTTATTAGCTGTTCTTGTCTCTGGTTGGTTACTTCTCCATGTGATGCCAAAAGGTTGATCGATTTTGAAATGGCTTTTAATAACCAATTGGCTGTGCACCTGGTGTCATAATAGCGGCCCTTTAATAGTTAATTTTAACTCTGGAAAATTTTATTGTTGAAGATGGCAGCTATTAGACTTTCTCTCAGCTGTTGTTGATCTTATTGTCGCTCCTACATTTGCCCTGTTTGACAGAGTGCCTGTGGTTGTTTTGGGTCCTGCTCATAACTAAGGTCATGGTGCTGTTATGGTTCCGGCCCGCCTGTGGATGGGGGTAAACGGTTGACTTTGTGTCCTGGCATGAACAGACAGTATGGGTAATGAGCAGAGAGCTCTGTGACAACAGAACGCATGCAGTGATTATTACCCTCATGGGCTTTGTCCTTCGTCCCTAGCCCAATGCAGATTGCATCGACGATGTTCCGCCAGACTATGAGGTCTCCGTCGGGGGCCCCCCCACCAACGCAGTCACGGGCGCCAGTGACATCACGGTGAACGAGAGCTCTCTGGTGCTGGACTCAGCTGTGCGAATGGTGGCTCTCCCTCCGGTCTTCCCCGACCCGGACAGCCTGGCCCAGGGAGGAGAGAGCCACATCATGGACAGCAGTAAGTGTGTGTGTGTGTGTGTGTGTGTGTGTCTGTCTGTTTGTGTGTGTGTGTGTGTGTGTGTGTCTATTTGTGTGTGTGTGTGTGTCTGTCTGTTTGTGTGTGTGTGTGTCTGTCTGTTTGTGTGTGTGTGTCTGTTTTTGTAAGGTGGAGCTTGTGTGTATGTCTATGGGTGTATCCGTTTATGGGGGTGGGGGAAATTGTGCTTGTGTGTACGTGCATGTGTGTGTGTGGGGATGATAGTTTGTAAGCTGTGTGTATGAGAGTGTGTGTGTGTGTGTGTGAGAGAGATTGTGCAGGCATGTGCACATGCTCGTACCTGCATGTGAGCATGCACATGCACATTTGTGTTTGTGTAATTCCTCGTGTGCTCGTGTGCAGAAGGGCATGTGTACGTAACTGTATGGGTCACTGTAGACTGCCCATTGTTGCACAGCTGGGACAGGCTAAACTGTACACAAACCCATCAATCGACTTCTATTTTGGCCGATGAGAATTGAGGATCACCAAGCGTGCCTTGTGCCCAGTGACTCTGGCGCTTCTGGCTCAGGCTGGAATCAATGAGCTGCAATCAATGGCCCACAATTCATTGCTTTCAGCACCCTGTGCTTTGAGCTGCTCCCTGTTGCCGTGCTCTGTGTTTTTGCCAGAGTTTGACCGGAATGGAGTGTTCTTGCTTTGCTAGGCTCTAGCAAATGCAGTCTTAAGTCTCCTCTGCCCGGCAGAGCTGGGTGTTAAATGAGGCTTAAGCTCATCGATTATTATCTGTGCATTTATTATTCAGTTTATTTGGTATTGTGAATCGTAGATCCCTTTATTACAAGCTCTTATACGGGCTTTGAACAGTTTTCTGCCCTGACTGAGTCATGGCTACAGTATGTTGAATTGTTTTTGGCTGTGCCCGTTTTCCTGATGACTCAGCTAAAATTCCTGTGTTCTGATCTGTTGCTTAGTGTAGGGTTTGGAGAGGAAGGTGACCTTCTATCCTCAAGTCCTCAATTTTCTCTGATTTTGGACTTGCCCTTTCACCTAATTGCTCTTTCTGCAAATTGTAATATGTAGCCAATAAACTTCTCTTCAAAGGTGACTTTGCAGTCGTCAAAGATTGTGCGCCTCAAGAATAAAGGCAGCATTTATGGATTGAAGGCTTTTCATTATTGTGGCTAAGTTCACAGTAGTGGTTAGATGGCTGGAGTCCACTAATGACTCTTGTCCAGAATCTGTTGTCGAGATCCTTTATGGAGGAAAAAGGATCAGCGCCTCCTGTTGTGTCAGTCTTGCTGCGCTTGGTGCTTTCCCATCCCAAAGAAAAATTCTGAATGGTTATTTTTACTCATTTCAAAACATGAATGCAAACAACTTTGATTTTTTTTTTTTTGGGAGTTTAATATAAGAGAAATGAGCATTTTCATCTGAGTGTATCAAGGATGAATTAAATTTTTTTTTTTCTATTGGTGCTCATAAGCATCATTCTGCAAGGGTCGGTTTTTAGAGTCCACCTTTCAGGGACTGGGGTCAATGCACATAAAAACTAGTCCATTGAAACAACTATAGAGATTCATGGATGAATACGCAATGAGGTTTCTGGAACCTCCGACCTGAATGCAGATGCTAGGTTATTGCTGCGGAGCTCTCTGATAATCAGAATCAAGGACGGCCTCCATAACCTTTCACAGGTGGTGCACGGTGGTAATACTCTTGTATAAGTGCTAGTGTTCTTACACCCTCGCCTGCATGTAAGCGTTAATCTGGGACGGTTATCTTCGTTCGGCTAACTAATCTTTGTAGCCCCCACCAGGCACTAAATATTATCTCTGTGCGTCTTTGTAATTGAAGAAAGTCTCATTTGAATCATACTTTGTGAGTAGCAGTGGGAGACATGCAAGTGCCGGTGATGAGAGAACCAAATCTTTCCTCATATCAGTAATTTTCTTTTTGCTTCCGTGTTCAATTCAGACCGCTTAATTTCCTTTTCCAAGATGAAAAGTGCTGTCTCTGCAATCCAATGTTTGGAATGAAACAGGTTCTCATGTACGGTATACGCAGTGTATAAGTACAGTACTGAGCCATGCATGTGCACAGTCTTACGCAGCGAAAATACAGTGAGGGAATTGTACGTTGCAGCAAGCTGTGTTTATCTCTACTGTAGTCAGATTTGCAGCCATCGCCTAGATGCTCTGAGATGTTGTGCTATTGAACATCTAGATTATAAATGGTCTGATTATAAATGGGCTTGGTTAGAGTGAAGTTCTGCCCTGGGTTAGTGGGGGAAGTCCCCCCCCACTACCCCCCGCCCCGTCCCAGCCCTACACAAGTCACGACCCTCCTGACACGTGGCCTCTTATTTTCTAAAACTGTTAGGATTTTCTAATGCTTCTGCCAGTCTGTAGTCCCACTGTGGTTTCCATTCACCGCAGTGGCTATTAAATTCAATCTGGGTGCAGTTTCTCCAAGGTCTTTAGATCTTTTTTTTGCTGCAGTGTAAATATGTGGAATGTTTTTTATGAGTTGCCACCAACTGTGCCAGGGTACACTACTGCCAGTGACTACAAGATGCTCTGCTAAATAAAATATATTGTGGGAAGAAATTCCATGAGCAGGGTGCCACCTTGTGGCTGCAACATTGCCACTAACTTGATTCAGCAATCTTCTGCATGCCCTGAATTTTGTGAAATTAAACCGGGGAGGAATGATAGGAAGCAGAAGTACTGAGCTATCTGAACAGTTGTCTGGGTTGAAGCTGGAACAGCCGTCCATGTCTCAGTTTAGGAAGGGTTCTTGGTTTTCCTTTGTGAAATTATCCCGCTGATCCAGTATAATCCTGCTTTGTGACATGCTGCCCCCCAGGCCACCAGAGAAGAAGGAATAATGAAAAGTTGTGAAAGGATTTGTGCTGAAATCACACGTTTCCACACACAGGGTCATTCAGATGACGGTGTACCTCACTGTAGTGATGGGACTGCCCTGGAAATGGCTGCTCTTCCATTTCCTGGATGAAAACAGTGGATAGTAACTGTGGTTAATTGAGCCTGCCCGCATGAATGTTGGGCTCCCGCAACACTGCTGTGCTGGGCGTAAGCTAACTCCGCCATCTGGAACCGTTACTATAGCGACGCGCCCACTGACTCTAGCTCAGGAGAAGACGGGCTATAATTATTCAAAGGTGGCTCACTTCTCTCTTCTTTAATGCCTCCTTATCAGTCGCAAGGACAGCTCAGTGCTCAGTGGAGCCTCCGGGCTTTCTTGGGAATCCAGAACCAGCAGTGACTAATGCAGATTATTCTTTATTGGGTGCTTTATTTTTCATGTCAGTTCTGGGCTCTTGCAGATTGAAGTAAAGACTCCTCTATAGGCAAGGATATACTTGGAGCACTTCTAGCATTAGGGTGTGGTCTTTATACTCCCAGTGTTTGAAATTTTTTCCATTGAGTTTTTTTAATGCTGCAAAAATATGCGGAATGGATGAAACATTACAAAAGGCCAGCTTCATCACTCTACCAGGGATAACTTGCTGAATTCTTTGTGGATTTGGAGTTTCTGTGAACAGTGGCCAAGAGGCACTGGTTATGCAACTCAAAAACAAATTTATCAATTCATTAACCATCTGAACCATATCAGTGCTACATAGTAGTGGGCATCAAAACAATGCAAAAGTATAAATTCAAGAAGATTGAACACAATTACATACAGTATGGGAGCTATAGATTTACTTGTGTATACACAGGAACTCGGGTGTCCATTTAGCATAGGATGGATGTATTCCCAGTGGCTAATTTCAAACGGCTTAGAAGTCTGTTTTTGATTTAAGATGACAGTTGAAACTTTTTGATGCACACATTTTTTCACTTCAGATTGAAATTACTTTGATTGGCCATACCTTGTACATGAAAGCATTCGGATAGATTTTGTGTATCTACACTGAACAAAAATATAAACGCCCCATGTCAAATTTTTGAGAGTTTATTAACATTAGGGTTATGCAATATATGAAGAAAATCAAAATTCATTTTTTATTAACGACTAATCTTTAGATCACCATCTATTACATCTTGATAATGGCATTTGCAAAGGAGTGACAATCCTTTGAATACGTTGGGGGTCAGGTTGAAGAAATTGAATGTTCAATATCTTGTGTGTCCACCATTTGTGTCTCTCGGAGCAACACATCTCCTTCACATGGAGTTGATCAGATTGTCTCTCGTGGCCTGTGGAATGTTATTCCATTCTTCCTGGAGGGTCACACGGAGCTGGCGCACATTAATCGGAACTGGAACACGGTCGCGGACACGTCGATCCAGAACATCCCAAAGATGCTCTATGGGTGACATGTCCGGCGAGTATGCAGGCCAGTCCAGAACTGGAATGTACTCTGCTTCAAGGAACTGCATGCTGACCGCTCTGGTGGACATCCCTGCATCCAGCATGCCAATGGCACGTTCCCACATGACCTGACACATCTGAGGCATGATGACTTTTGACAAAATTTGACATTTAGGGGTGGCCTTTTTTTTTACATTTAGGGGTGACGGAGAGATGGATTAAAAAATGGTACACAAATCAAGAGAAATATCCCTATTGTACTAGTAGAAGTTAGTATATGCTCACTTAGAGTTAACTAACTCCAGTTAACTCCATGTGGCATCAATATTTGACATTTATATTTTTGTTCAGTGTATATGACTGAAACGCCGGTTTCAATCAGAATAGATCTGTCTTTTGCATTGTCCTACATCCAATATTTCTGTGTTGCAGGTGTGTTGTGCTTTAACCTGTTGCCATTTTAACAGGTTTTGCATTGGGAGACCATGCCATATTGGTGCTTCCACCATTTTCAGTTTTTTGTTTTTTTTTTTTTTTTTTCTTTCTCAAAGCATTTAAAAGAAACGTGGTCTCAGTCGCTGACCAGTTTCTGATGAATGCCGCCATGTTCGTCTGTGCGAGTGAATACAACATCATGGTATTGTCATAGAACTGAGAGATTTAAGCCAATAGACTTATCAAGTTTATTGTACCGGTGCAATTGTGGACAAGTGGAGAACATTACAAATGAAAACCAACTGCTGAAGTCTGTGGCTCTGTCTGGTACCAGCATGGCAAGAGGCCCTAAAGATGGAGGCCCAGAGATTTACGCTAAAACAAGGTGGGCTGTTCTTCTTAAAGATTGACCCAATCGGATACAAAAGCACAAGTGGCAGAGAAAACCAATGAATGATAAACAGAGGGGGTTGGAGGGACATTCAGAGGTTAACAATGGGAGAGGATTGGTTGAATAGACAGGTACAGACAGAATGATGGGTAAGGGGGACGAGAAGAGTGCCGCCTTCTACCACAGTATCATCACTGTGTGTAGGCCTACCAAGCGTATGGAAGGGCCCAAGCACAGAGACAGTCCAATGAAGTCTTTACATGGCCATCAAACAGAAAATGACTACACCGCCTTTATTGATCAGCATAGATTTTTACTTGGATTAGGGTATTGCAGTCTGATCGAGATGTTTGCATGAGCACATTTCATTTTGATTGAGTGTCAATCTGATTGCAACCTGGCTCAAGAGGCCACACATCATGTGGAACAGCGAGTCAGATTATTCTTGGCCAATTGTCCTATGCCTTGGCTCAGCCTGGCCCCGCT